>JAESUZ010003042.1:0-270000 GCA_017311185.1 Proteles cristata cristata | reverse complement strand
TCTTGGAATTTTCAGTAAGAGAAATTGACATGTTTTAAAGGTATCTTTACTATTTTATTCATCAGACTTGCAAGACTAAGGAAGAAATTCTGATACGACACAGTCCCAATAACCTCTTTCTTTGACATCGTATTATACTTCCTAAGGATCTCATTTGTATAAATATACTACTTGTAATCTCATATTAATTTTGTACTCTCGATTACTTTATACTACTCATGGAGGAGAGAGTTAATGGTAATCAAAAATGAGGATGCATGTGTCAGGGAAGGAATGAGTATTAAAACCACTTCCCTAATTCTTTTTTTTTTTTTTTAATGTTTGTTTATTTTGAAGGAGAGAGAGACAGATGGAGAGAGGAGGAGGGGCTGACAGAGAGGGAGACAGAAACTGAAGCAAGCTCCAGGCTCTGAGCTGTCAGCACAGAGCCAGATGCTGGGCTTGAACCCACGAGCAATGAGATCATGACCTGAACCAAAGTCTAATGCTTAACCAACTGAGCCACCCAGGTGCCTGAAACACTTCCCTAATTCTTGCATGCATTTTGGCACCAAGATCCCCACTTGCTTGATTACGGTCAGTGTGCATTGTTTACCTTTGGCTTCTCTACTTAGGCAGCTTCCTATCAGTTCATCTTTATTTTTGAATCATATGCCAGTGTCTTACCATTTCATGTACTATCTACTTTATCCTCTACCCAATAAAAGTTAATTAACCTCATGTATTCTACCCACAGCAGGACTTGATGTCCAAGTCTAATTCTCTTCTCAAAACAAAAGTTCTCTTGAGATATCCATCATTTCGTGTTCAATCATATGCATTATTATTGATGTAAACATCATTGATTCTTGTTTGTTAAAAATTGACTCTTAAGCAGGAAGACTTGATTCTACACTCTTGAAATCATAGTAGGTTTGATATAATTGAAGCATTCCATACAGTTTTCTGAATTTCAGACATATTCCCCAGAGTTCTTTAAATCTCTAGAAATTTTTCTGCCAGAATCATCATCTGGTGGTTTACAGAGTGTCCTAAGCATTGGATAGGATCCCTTGTTTCTGATTTTGCCTTTATTGGTATCTAACAAACCACTTCAACACTTAGTGGGTTCACAAAATAATTATTTATTATCATTAATGATGGTATGATTGACTTTTCAGTTGGGTAATTCTTCTATCCCATGTGATACCATTTGATACTGCAGTCACTGGGCATTTCAACAGGCTGGGTTATCTAAGCTGTCTGTCGTAGAGGTAGCAGAGGTCTTGAAGGTTGGGGGCAGCTGGATGACTAGGCTTTTCTCTTTGTGTGTTGTTTCCGAATCTTGATTTTACCTGTGGCCTTTCCACAGGGCCTCCCCATAAAGGCAGGCCTGCTTCTCATGGCAGCTGAATGCTCAAAAAACCACGAAAAAAAAAAAAAAAAGTTATCAGGTTTTCATAAGGGTTAGGTCCAGAACCACCTCAGGTTGTTTAAAGCATTTGCATGCCAGCAGTTTCAAGGGGGAAGAAAACAAATCTGCCTTTGGAAGGGAACAAGGAGAAAAAAATTGTGTCCTCTTTAGTCCATCATAGGAAATAAGGCATTCAAGGTCAAACCAAGAGCATATGCCTCACTTCTAAGGAGGACAGAGTACATTGTGTTTGAGAGCTGGGGTGTGGGAGGTGAGAAAAAGAGTAGCATGAGACTAGCCCAGAAAAATCCATGGTCATACAGGCCTCATTGAGTCTCTGAGACTTCATTACAAACCATATGAAGGAAGTCATTAAAGAATTTTAGATAGGTTGGTTAAATAACTAGATTCTCAACTTTAGCAGGTTACGCCAGCTAGAATGGGAAATGGTTTGGCAGAGAGAAGGACTGGAGGTAGAGAGACCATTCAGTAAACCACTGTGATAACATGGGAGAGGGGTAGTTGTTTCTTCGAATAGGGTGGGAAAGTGGGAATGGAGAAGAACACGGTGCTTCAAATGATATTTAAACAATATAATCAACAGGTGCTTCTGATTGTGTAAATGTAAGTATACCAATCTTTGGCTTGAATCACGAGGTAGCTGATAATTCAATTGCCAAGACAGGAAACCTGTAGAAACAGGTTTGGAAGGTAATAATCATTAGTTCTGTTTTGGATTTGTTGAGTTTAAGTTCCTGTGAAATATCCAGATGAAAGTGTTAAGCAGGTGATCATCTACTTGAGTTTGGAGTCCCAAAGAGAGGTCTAAGATGTAGAGAAATGTGGTGGATGCAAACAGTGAAGTATAAAAATCTGTCAGTAGCCTTTAGGATCAGACACCTGTGGGGGATTGCTCCCTAGTCGGTAGGTCTCACCACCAACTCCTGTCACTGCCTGAGCAACCGCTTTTGCCCTTAAGAGATTTGACCAGGCACAACTTGACAGTTCCTGGTCTTGGTCCTTACAACACACCATTGTTTCCTTCCCTCCCTTCCCTTCCCTAGGGCTTCTCAGAAGCTATGGTATGAGATGCCTGTGGGTATCCTCACCACAAGCAAGCAGGTCAACTCAAATATATAGGGAAATTAGTGCCCATGAGATTCCACTTGGCCAATGGAGGACAAAAGCCAGTTGTTAAACAAATGCCCCTGGGAAGAAAATTCTGAGATTCATTTCATACAGTTCCTAAGAAGGCTCTGAGGGGTTGAGGGTCCATCATAGGTAACAGCAGAGATGACTTGATAATCTATTCATGTGTTGCACTTTCTTTCTCTGCTCATTCTTTTTGTCCCTCATCCAGCACTCAAGGATTATTCTCAAATAAACTACAGAAGCCTTTGTCTCAGGTTCTCTTTCAGAAGTCAGGCTATCTTAGTTTTGTTTGTTTGTTTGTTTGTTTAATTTTTCAATGTTTATTTTGGGGAGAGAGAGAGAGAGAGCGCAAGTGGGAAAGGGGCAAAGAGACAGGGAGACCCAGAATCCAAGGCAGGTTCCAGGCTCTGAGCTGTCAGCACAGAGCCCAACATGGGGCTCAAACTCACAAACTGTGCGATCATGACCTGAGCTGAAGTCGGATGTTTAACCGACTGAACCACTGAGGCACCCCTGGATGACTATTTTTAAAAAAAAACACAGTGTTGGGGCATCTGGATGGTTCAGTCAGTTAAGAGTCTGACTTCTGATTTCAGCTCAGGTCATGATCCCAAAGTCGTGGGATCAAGCCCCACATCAGGCTCCACACTGAGTATAGAGCCTGTACTTGAGATTCTCTCTCTCCCATTAGACCCCTCTTCCCTGCTTCTGTGTTCTCTCTGTCTAAAAAAAATTAAGAATAAAAAGAATAAGAATAAAGGAATAAATAAAAACACAATGTTGACTGAAAAGAATAAGAAAGAGGTATGTACCACTATACTACTTATGTAAACTAGAAGTACACACATATACAACAAAAGTTTTAGATTTTAAAGGATATATGTATACCCATATACAGATACACATACATAGAGATTTTTATATATGCACATATACAGGTTTGTGAGACATTTACGTGTCTGTTGATATAAATATGTTTCATATGTTTACATGGAAAATATGTTTAAGTATGCATGATGACATACATTTTAAGACATTCTAATGGAGATCTTTGAGGAGTTGGGGGTACAAGGAATTTAAAATAAAGGGAAGGGGAATAAAATCGTACAAAAGGGGGACTCATGATGATACCGAGTTGAGACTTGAAAAATTCTTTACTCAGTACCCCTGAGGACCAGTTTTTTTTTGGAAAGAAAGAGCAAGAGAGAAGCAGAAAGATAGAAATAGGTAGACATGTTTCAAACAAAGGAGAATATTTTATTCCAAGAAGTATTCTTTAACTTCTTGATTATTTTGAGAAGGAACATACACTTAATAAGAAAATAAGAAAACTAGGAGTGATATAGGACTTTCTGGATGTCACTTACGTTTGTGCTTCTCAGGCTTCTTTCTCTGTTTCTGTAAGTACGGATTTTTCCTGCTTAAATAGCTTACTAGTCTTGATTTGCACTCTGGCTACAGCACAGAAGAACTGAAAATGTAGAATGGGTCTGTTGTTCACCTCTTAAATTCAAACCATTTACCTCTTCTGATTTTACTTATTTCATCTGTGTGTGCACTGTTTATACTTGATCTTCTTGCTGAAAATATTGCTTACTGAGAGGCTGGGGGATAGGATAAGGGAAAGACACTTTCTATCCTAAAATTAACAATGCTGCCTTGCTTCTTCATACATAAGCATTTTGAGTTTTCATCCAGCCTCTCTGGGTATTTCAAGAACTACTATAATTATTTTGCCAGCATTTTTAAAATTTGCATTTTGTTCTGCTTCTTTCTTAATGTGTGAAATGTTACCAGAAAAAAAAAAAAGAATTCTTCAAGGCAAATGTGGCCCATGCTTCCTGATCCATTGGTGAGATGCCTAGTTTCCATGTGCTCTTTGGTTAAATTCCTTTCAGAGAAGGGCATGTCTGGTGGTTGATTTGGCACAGATTATTTCTTCAAGAAAATAAAAGAGACTTCTGATCATGAGAGATAATAGGACTCCTGTATCTACGGAGCGAGATACAACATAGAGGGCATATGTATAATTTACAACAGCTGGATTGCCCTCGGGTAATTTATCCTTGCCCCAACAAATTAAAGCTTTTTTCTGTCATCAAATTGAAGGGGAAGGAAGGGCCTGGCCCTCATTCACAGGTGTGAACAGCAGGAACAGGTGAGCTGAGAGCTGAAAAATCTAAACATTCAGCGGGACTATTTCCCAAGACAACTTGCCCGAGGGCGCACGGCTGCCATCAGGCCTACAGACGTTTATCCAGAGGAACCATAGTTCCCATCACTGGTGTTTTCTTCTTTCTAAATATTTAGTCACATGACTAAAAATTTGTAAGTTTTGAAAAGAATTCCTTCAACCTATTTAAAATTAGAGTTTCCGTGCTAAAAGGCAGTTGGGATAAGATTTCAATAAGTTCACTTGAAGTATCTCAGACTTGCCTCATAATCATTTCCCCCAGGGAGCACTAAACACTGTAGAAAGACAACCAGGTATGGCAGAAAGAACAAGTTTGTAGGAGAAGGCACTGTCAGAAATCTTATCTTTGCTGCTTATAAGCTGTATGAACATAGACAAAATTTTCAAATCCTACGAGACTCTCCACATCTATAAAAGTAGAAGTCATAATATTTATGTCTTTTAACACATAGAAGACCACCAGGCACATAGCATTCTATTGTTCCTTTTTCTTCTTTCCTCGCCCAGGCAGAGTACTCACCCTGCCTCAGTACCTAAGAGGTGAAGACTTCATTCCTATCGACTGAAAGCTTGTCAAAACTATTTCTGGTCCAGTATCTTATCTTCTGTTTCCTTCTCTTTTTTAATAAACTCTTTATTTGTTGCTTTAATGGGGGAATCAACATAATACCCTTCAACACTAAAAGAAAATTAGTACTCAATGTGAAAAAAATTAATTTCAGAGGAAGAAAAGAGAGAAAGAGAGTGCATAAGCTGGGGAGAAGGCCTGAGTGGGGGAGAGAGAGAATCTCAAGAAGGCTCCATCCTCAGCTCAGAGCCCAATACAGGGCTCGATGCCATGACCCTGGGATCATGACCTAAGTGGAAATCAAGAGTTGTACGGTTAAGCCACCCAAGTACCCCTAGAAGACTTCGTTTTGTGACATTGTGACCATGACACATTAGAGGGAAGTATAACCAAAAGAAAGAAAATAAATAACAAATAATTTATTAGTTCTAAAATAACTGTTTAACATCTCCCGAAGAGTGGCTGATTCATTCAACAATGAGAATCTATTTAAACCCCATGTGCATTCCATTGCCTTTAATGGAATGGCCCACCCATGATGTATTCTTGTACAGTCACAGTTCTGTTGTCATTTCTGACTCGGTTTGCCATATTGTTATGTTGGCATACGGGTCTGATGTCTGATGAGTATATCCTTTTTTTCTTCTGAATTTTTTAAATGTTTACTTATTTTTTGAAAAGAGACAGAGTACAAGTGGGAGAGGAGCAGAGAGAGAGGGAGACACAGAATTTGAAGCAGTCTCTAGGCTCTGAGCTGTCAGCACAGAGCCCGACACGGGGCTCGAACTCAAGAACCGTGAGATCGTGACCTGAGCCGAAGTCGGATGCTCAACCAACTGAGACACCCAGGCGCCCCTGATGAGTATATCCTCAGTGATCCAGATTATCCACATAGAGTTCTGTGAGCACCCTAGATGGGGGAGGTGGGGGTACTTGAATATAGTGGATGACATATTGGTCAGAAAACTGGAATTAGGGTCCCTAAGCTGTAATCCTAGTTCTGCTACTGGGTTGTATTTACATTAGATAACTATGTCTGAGCCACAATTTCATGATCAGGAAGATGATGGCAATAACAACATCAATTCTCTAGGATAGTGTGAAGGTCAAATAGGCTAATGAATGTAGTTTACACAGACACTCTGATCATAATATGTTAGATATGGGGAAAAAAAAGAACAAAGCATATATCAGTACAACTGTTCCCTCAAACCCCTGAATTCCTATAACAACTTAACCTGATCAGGGATATCCTCTTCTTTGGCTTATGTCCTCTGTTTTATATCAGCTTTCTTTTCTTCCTGGAGACCGCCCTGGAAATATCTTTCCCTTATAGTTCTTTATGTAATGTATCTTATTGGCTTCTCAAAGATCATGTATAAAGGAAGACCTGTTTTCACTACAAAGGTGACATCTGGTCCCTCCTGGAATGAACTTTTGTGCAAGAGCAATTAAGGGTCATTGACTGGATCTCTCCTGACACTTTGGATATATTGTCTTCAAGTCCTGATTAAAATATTATAAAGGAATTGCCCCCCAAAAGAGCCAATTTTATGGCTCTCCTGAAGCCGTCAGATTTTTTCTTAGTTCTTAGTTCATGCCAGAGAGGCACTGGGACTCATTATGCAAATTTAAATGACTTATACACAACCCAAATCACCTTAGGTTATACTAATGAGTTCTAGATAAGAAAGAATGAACACAAAATTGCATCAAGGGTATTTAGGAGTAACTGCCCAATGGAAAGAATAATGAGGTAAATTGTAAAGGAGAGCTATGGAAAGGTTTTAAAAATAATATATCACACTTTCAATCATTTTTAAAAATATGTTCACCTGCTACTGTGTGGTACATCTAAACTGTATGTGTGAGTAGGAATCCTTTCAGAGTATTAAGCACCAGTGAACTTGCTGAGGTGTGCTCTTGGTTAAAAGACTGGATTTCATCTTTTCCAGTACCAGCCTTGAGGGCAAGACAGTCCCCTTATTCTCCCCCAAGACTGCAAAGTTGGAGATAAGAGGTTTCAGTGAGATGATGTATCACTGTACCTGTGCCAATAGGCCTGGCTCTTCCAGAGAGAGGTAACTCCACACTAATCCTAGGAGCCCCCTGGCCACATGGGAATTGAGACCTACATGAAAATGTCCAGGACTTAAAAGAGCAGAAGGAACATGTGCTAAATTTATAACCAAAGAACACAGAGATTTTTCAGAACCCTGCCCCTTCAGGAATTCTCAGTTTGGGAGTCTGCTTTCATGTTCCTCTCAGAACATATTAGGAAGGGTTACATGTCTAAGAAAAGAATCCGTTTTAGAGAGTTTCTACTGGAAAAAAAAATGTATTATCTAATGAAGTTTGAGCAGAAATGGTCTTAAATGACTTAAAACTAGTTCAAAGGGTGAAGAAACAAGCTCCAGGCTATTTCCAGGAATGGCTCCTGAATGCATACTGCAGAAGTGGGTCACCGGAGTGCTACTGTGTCTACCACAATCAGAAAGCGGTAGGGTAAAAAAAAAAAGTCAAGAAAACTTCTGGTTCCAAGAGGACATTGTCTCAATGCATGCCCCTACTCCTGCCTCTGTCCTCATTGGACTCTTTCAAATCCAGATTCTAAAAGGAAATCTGATTGGCAGAACCTCAAACACACCTGGCCACCCTACCTTTAAGACAGTGTTAGAAATAAAGTTTTTCGCTTGTCAGGCTTTGTGTCTTAGAAACCATGACACTGTGTATTGAATGATCAAGTTCACAGTATCTGCCAGACTGTCCTTGAAAACCCCAGATGATCCTCACCTTACAGAATAGGATTCTAAGGGAGGAAGTAACACCATCTCGTGAGGAGAAAAAAAGTGTGGAAGAAGAGAGACCCTTCTGGGTATGAGGGGAAAGTATTTCTCCACATATGGATGTGTACAGAAGCGCAGGAATCGTTCTTTTTGCCTTGTAGTCTTCTTCTTGTCATCTTTAGCTCGGAGTTTGTTCTTATCACCCTACTTGTGGTGGTATTTGGGTATTTGTTATGACTAGGAAAGATGAACTTAACCGCTATCTCTACCAGTAATGGCCTCCGCCAGTGGGCCGGTACTGAACGGGTGTCCTGTACAAGGGTTCTTTCAGAGGTATTTGCAGGAAAATATAATTGGGCACAGAAAAAAATGTGCAGTGGGAGGCATTAAAAAAGCACTGTAACATTCTAGTATTAGCTCATAAAGTAAAAATTTTGTGTAGTCAAATTAACCTTGAAAACTTCATATCACCCATAACATGTAGGATATTTATATATAGGCCTAGAGTGAAGTCTTTGTGAACCCAAAGATTAATAGCCACTGAGTTAGACCAAAAGAAGGAATAGAAGGAAAGGCTTTATTCAGATGTTTGGGCATTCAAACTACTGTCCTTTGGGAAAAATGATCACATTCGAAGATGTGAGTGGAGGTTAGATGGAGACCTTTAAAATGTTTGCCTAGGGGCACCTAGGTGGCTCAGTCAGTTAAGCATCAGACCTTGATTTCAGTTAAGGTCATCATCTCATGGTTTGTCAGCTCTGCGCAGACAGTGTGGAGCCTGCTTAGGATTCTCTGTCACCTTCTCTCTCTCTCTGCCTCCCCCCACTGCTCATGCTAGCTCTCTCTAAATAAATAAATAAACAAACAAACTTAAAAAAATAAAACGTTTGCCTGAAAGGATTACTCAAATTGGTGTTTCTTATTAAGAATATGAATTGTAATATATGTTAATCTTTGGTATTATAAGGACTAATCAATACAAAAGAGTCAGCTCTTAGAAGGGGTACAAAATCAGTTCTAAAGTAATCATGTGCTTATGGAAAGATAACTAATTATAATGCGGATGGAACTTAAAAAGTTTGGACATTATCCCTGGTTCTGTCATTAATAACCTTAAAATAAGACATTTCCTTTACTTTTCCATATCTTATTCTTCCTTTTGAGAAGTGGGGTTTTAGCCATAGCTCCCATCACCAAATGCATCATTAGAGTGAATTTTCTAACCTTTCTGACTGCAAAGACCTTCTCCAACTTGGCCATTCCACAAGGCTTCCCCTCATCCTTCGTTAATTAGCTCAGTATTCACTTCAAGTGACCTCCCACCTTTACTGATCCTGTAGGACATTCTCTAATTACCTCTATTAAAGTTGGAACTGTTTATTTTAATTCTTCATTTGTTTATCTTCAGTCTAGAAAGTTCCATGTGATTATTTGCTGTTTCTCTACAACTTAATACAATGCTTGGTTAATTATAAATGCTTAATAAATGTTTCCTAAACAAATAGAAGAGAAATTGATAGAATCCTAGGAATGAAAGGAGATAATTTTTAACTTTCTGATTCAGTGTTGAAATCTCTTTATCATATATTTTTTTAATGTTTTAAAGTTTATATTAATTTATTTTGAGAAAGAGATAGCAAGCAGACAAGGGGAAGAGAAAAAGGGAGACAGAATCCCAACCAGGGTCTGTGCTATCAGCACAGAATCCTCTGCAGGGCTCAACTCACAAACCATGAAATCATGACCAGGGCCAAAATCAAGAGTAGGACACTCAACCAACTGAGCCACTCAGGCACCCAATCATATTCTTGATATATAGATTCTAGGCTTTTATTTTTAATAAAATGGAAGCCCATTTGGACAACTCACATTGTTACTTCTTCCTTAAATTAAAAGAGGGTTACCTTCCTTTCATCAAAAAGTATTTATCTAAGATTGTAATGACCATGTTTTCGTTCTATTCTTGTTAAATATAAGACCATGTCCTTTACTTCAAGAAGCTCTAAAGTTAGGGAAAATAGATATGAAAATGAGTAATAATTCATATTTACTAGCTTTATATGATTAAAAAGTGAAAGTCTGTGTAGTGAGACCAAGGGGTCACCTAAACATATTACTTCCAGTAGCACACTGAGTGATAACTAGCACATTATATAGAAACTTCTACCTGATGGCATTCCAGATGTATCACAGAGGAATACAATAATAACAGTGTTTATTACATCTTAGACACTATTCTAAGGAATTTACATCATTAAATCGTTTAATACTGACATAACATGGTGAAGTTGGTATTAGGACACAAAGAGGCTGAGTAACATACACAAGGTCCCATAATTGGCATGCGGGAGGCCCATGATGTCCAAAGTGGACAGTCTGGCTCTTGGGTTTGCACTCCTAGCCACCATGCCACACTGAAAGACAGAAGCTCTTTCCCATGGGAACTTCATGAAAAGAAAATGTCATTTGCTTGAATTCTGCTATTACCTAGGCAAATGCAAGGTAGAAAAAACAATATCTAGAACTTAATAAATATGTATTTTATATATTGGAAGTTTTAACAATTATACAGTTATACAAAGAGATTCTCTGGACTTTGCAAATGAGCCCTGAGTGGAGAGATCACACATATTAATTCTATTCTCAAAAAGAAGATGAACTGGGTGCCCTGGGTAGTTCCGTCCATTGACCTATGACTCTTAATTTTGGCTCAGGTGATGATCTCACAGTTCATAAGATTGGTTCCAAGGAGCTCTGAGTTGGGTTCCAAGGAGCCTGCTTGGGATTCTCTCTCCCCTCTCTCTCTGCCTTTCCTACAACTCACATATTCTCTCTCTCTCTCTCTCTCTCTCTCTCTCTCTCAAAATAAATAAACACTAACAAAGAAAAAAAAGATCAGCTGAAGTAGAATCCCAACTGAAGGGAAAAGAAACTGGACAGAACAGGGCCAAGAGAGTGGTCATAGTCACAACTACCAAATGATTGAATCAGTGAAGATAAAGTGGGATATATTTTCATATATCTCACACACATATACACGTGATATATAGAGATTACATCCATTGTTTTGAAAAAATATGTATTAAATATTTCACACAACTAATTCACTAATAGCATGTAAAAGACCAGCATAAAAGAATGATAGTTAGGTAGCAGTCAAGATTCTGGTACCCAGAGAGGACAGATCGTGTAAGCCACATGTCTCTTTTGATGCCTAAACAAAATCTTTCCTCCTACATGGTGTGGCACACATTATGACACTATGTATCACACTATGTATATGTGGTGTTGTGGAAACAGAGAGGAAGCAGGAGCCATTTGGAACTACAGATAAAACAAATGCATTTTCCTCATGATGAGGAAATATTTAAATATTATATCTCCCTGAGGCCTTTCTTTTCCAGGTTAATTTTTCTTTTGTTGTACAAGTTAATCCTTGATGGACATGATGTCTGAGACTTTTACCACCCTATTCTTCTCTTCTTAATGCATTCTCCTTGGCAATATGCCACTTCCAACAACCCAGAATCGAATGCAGTATAGCACATGCAATGCATGCATGTGATGCCCAGAAAGCTGATTTATGCATTGACCTGGAATTCTTCACCCAGTTGTATTATTGCAGCCTATTGTCATCTGATGCAACTCTGGAGTAGATTGACCATGAAGTCTTTTTCACATGAATAACTATTAAACTGGGTCTCCCCCATTCTGTAACTTATTTCACCTTGTTAGGGTTAGCCTATCTTTCTGATCCAGAGTGATTATAGGGTGTTGATTGGTATCCCTTTACGGTGATTCTATCAGCAAATCAAATTAGTAACCTTCTTAATTTTCAGTCATTCATAAATTTGATAAGTAGATATATACTATCTAAACTTGTTACTAAAAATGTCAAAATATAAGTATTGCAAACATTTTTTGAAACATTTAGAGGAAAATATCATTACAAGTAAAAGGGATACTTTAGTCTATTACATTTAATGTAATTATTAATATGGTGGGGTTTAAATCTACCATTTTATTATTTTCTCATAGTCCTCTTTGATTTATGTTTCTTTCATTCCCTTTATTTTGATTTATCAAATACCTTTTAGGAACTCATTCCAATTCCCCTACTGTTTCTTTTTTTAATTTTTTCTAATGTTTATTTTTGAGAGACAGAGAGATAGATTACAAGCGGGGGGAGGGAGTGCGGGGGCAGAGAGAGGGGAAGACACAGAATCTGAAGCAGGCTCTAGGCTCTGAACTGTCAGCACAGAGCCCAAAGCGGGGCTTGAACTCACAAACCGTCAGATCATTACCTAAGCTGAAGTCAGTCACTCAATCAACTGAGCCACCTGAGCACCCCTCCCCTACTGTTTTCTTTTATCCAAACCACTTTGTATAATATTTTAAAAATAGTTTCTTTTGAGGAATATGATAGATAGATAGACTGATTTAGGTATAGATACTAATATTAGACCACGTACTGATTAATTTAAGAATTTTAAAGCAATGTAATTCCATTTATACCCTTTCTTTCCATTTAACTCTTATTATGAGATTATTTATCATAATAAAAAAAAACCTCTGCCTCCTAATGCTTGCATACGTTCTGCTGTAGGTTGATTTTTGCACACTGTTTTTTCTCTTTATATCTCTTTTAAGAAAGTATTGATTATATCGTGTTGAGACTCTGGATTCTATTATCTTTCTTTGAGGAATCTGAAAAGTTTTATTCTAGTAGGTAGTAAAATTGCTGCAAATCTACTTGGTCTGGTAGAAGCTTGGTATATATATTTTTTTAACAAATAGTTTATTGTCAAGTGGGTTTCCATATAACACCCAGTGCTCATCCCCACAAGTGCCCTTCTCCATGCCTATCTCCCCCCTCACCCCCCACACCCATCAGTCCTCAGTTTGTTCTCAGCATTCAAGAGTCTCTCATGGTTTGCCTCTCTCCCTCTCCCCCACTCTTTCCCCCCTTCTTCTCTCCCATGGTCCTCCGTTAAGTTCCTCCTAATCCTCCTATACGTGCAAGCATATGAAGCTTGGTATTTTTAAACCTTGTTAAGATAGATCTGCTTTACTTTGTACTTAATCCTAGTGTAAATATCTTAGTTATCGGGTAGTACTTCTAACTCTTTTGGGATTTCAAAAAAATTTACCAAGCCCCACTCGCTTGATGGGACTTGAGTTCCTAATTCAATCTTCTATGTGGTGTGCAGCTGTAAAAATCCCTGTTAGCTCTCTTATCCTTCAACTGCTGTTATCTTCTTGATATCCTTGGTGCCTTGTTTTGTGCATATACCAGTATGAAGTATTTGAAGAGTGTTTGTGTGCCCATTTGGAGGCTTCTCTCTCTGTGGCTCTATTCTTTTGGAATTTCCCTACTTCTTTTTGGAATCATCCATTCTTCTGCACCCCCAACTTCATCCTCTTGGACATCAGGCTGATCAAACTCCATCTTGATCTGATTTATCCCTGGCTGGGGGAGGTTAGGAGTTCCTTTCAGAGAGAAAAGCTTTCGTACCAAGGTCTTACCCTATATGGTTTCCTTCTGTCAAGAATTGAAGTCCCTCCAGTTTCTACCTGATTTTGGTCATTTTCTAGCACTTCAAACACCTTATTTTATTTTAATATTTATTTATTAATTTTTGAGAAAGGCAGAGAGAGAGGCAAAGAGAGAGGGAGACAAAGAATCCAAAGCAGGTTCTGCACTATCACTACAGACCCCGACACAGGGCTTGAACTCACAAACCGTGAGATCATGACCTGAGCCAAAGTCGGATGTTTGACTGACTGAGCCACCAAGGTACCCCAAACTCCTTTTTAAATATAATTGATAACTAGCAGGAAAACTAGTCCAACACAAGCTACTATCCAGTTACTGAAAATCAGAACCCAAAGATAACATGTATTCACTTTTTATCTGAAAGAATGAATTCTATATTTAAGGTAACAGAAGTACAATAACACAGTATGAAGATCTGGCTCTGAATATCCATTCTAACGTAGATCACATCTGTGACTGTAGGCAAGCTGCTTCCTCTGTAACCTTCATTTTCTTCCTCTTTAAAAAAATGGCCCTTTTCCTTGGAATGCCATGATCCAAAAAGAATATTAACTCCTTATCCAATCCCTCAAGTGAAGGAGACCAAATTTAACATTTTGAAGCAATATAAACACTATCCGGAGAGGGGAGAGCTCGGAGAGGTACTATCGCCCTCCAGGTCACCTAAAGCAAGTAAGGGAGGTATATGGACTATAAGAATCTGATTCATTAAGTTCTACAAATAACAATGCTTAACCTTACTCATGTTCTCATCCCTTGCTCTTGACTTTGCCTCCTTCATGGGAAAGGGGAGGGGAAAGAGAGACCTAGATAAAAGTTCCCTTACTCAGTAATTTTTACCTACAAGAAAAGGTCATGCTGCTGGCCTGGTCTGCTGTTGTTTTCATTAGATCCTGTTTGAGAAATAAGTTAGAGAACTAGAAATGTGTGTGTGTGTGTGTGTGTGTGTGTGTGTGTGTGTGTGTGTGTGTGTGTGTTTGGTTTTTGTTTGTAGGAAAGCATAATCCACAAAGAAAACTATGGCAGAGAGAGGTTTAGTAAAAAGGGAGGTTTTGGGTTTTTTTTGTTTTGTTTTGTTTTTGTTTTTGTTTTTGTTTTTGCTTCTTCTGTTTGGATATATCATGGAGAAGAATTATTCTCTTGATTGAAGCTAGTAAATATGCCATGTGATTATTTTTTGGCTCAGAAAGTTATTTTTCCAACCTGTGCGTCATGGTACTTTTTAGACCTCTTATCTATTTCCCTCAAATTAGCTATATAGTCAACTATTATAAAATAGTTGCAACAGTATTGCATCAGCAGCAGCATTGCATATATATTAATCATATTTGTTACCAGGAGAAATATCTACTTGTGAAATGTTGGGATATTGAAGCTTTTAACCTAGAAGTTGGATTTTTTATAAAATTCATCTTCCTAAAATTTTGGAGTCTATAGACCATGATTTTATTTATCTACCTTTATATCAAATAAACAAATTGAAAAGGAAAGTGGGAACAAAGCATGTGCATTCCTACACTTATATTTAGGATTTATCCTTAAGTTTGTGGAGGAAGAGTTTTGAAGATCATTAAGGTCATTCCTGGAGTGAGGACTCTTCTGTGTTATAGAGGGATTCCCCCTTCACTAGAGAAGGAAACCAGCATATGGCACCTCTCAAAAGTCTTTCCACATAAATTACTATATTAAATAAGTGTTTTATACCAGATGGAAAAGGGAGGAACTTCAGGCAGGAAAAATACACATGTATGAAAAGATAGGAAGGGAGGAACCAACAGAGAAAGAGAGGGGAAAGGAATGGAGAGTAGAGAACACTGGGATTGTAAAATTACTGTAATACTGCACAGGTGAAGAGCCATTGTATCATGAGCCAAAATCATATTGAAGAAGACAATAGTCTCTGTTATTAGACAACTGAGTGTGAATCTTGATTCTGCCTAATTCTTGGTTTAACTGTAGTAATTGCTTCTGTGATTCCTATACGTAAAGATGAGAATAGTATTTGAAAACCCACATATATTCCAATGTTGTTAATGAGAATTAAATTAGTTAACTGATGTGAAAATATGTGTCCTGGTATCGTATGGTGGAATCTCAACAGGGAGAATGCAGATGTGAATGAAATGAGTGAACCAGACTTCAAAATTCACTCTTGTTTCGACATATGGTTTTGGCATTCTTTAAAAATTATTTTTAAAGACAGAGGATCAAAAAGTTATTTGGCCTCACTGTCTATATGGAAGAATTATTTTTTGTTTTACACAAATGTATAATTGATCTGTACAATACAGATACATCACTAAAGTTCTTTTAGCATTCTATTTATTTCAATAAACAAGTTAAAATTTCTACTTATAAGTTTTAAAGAGCAGGTTAAAAACCTACTGCTGCAAAAGATACTTTTTTTTTTTTTCAAATTACATGTTCCAACAAGGGTCAGAGCTAAAGAGAGAGCTACAGTTACTAATGTTCAAATCCTACGTGAGGTTGCAGGTGGTAAAACAATACATGAGCTAATTCATTCACACATCCTATTGATACAGGCATTGCCAGGCTTAGCAGCAATATTCACTTGAGATGACCTCATGTGGATTAGAGCTCATCCACATGGCTCATCTCTCCATTAGCTACATTTTACTGAACATTTATTAACCTAACCATTCTTATCCGAATAACTTCTTATACCTTTGCCAACAATCCTCTGAGACTGGTACCATTTTCTCTTCCTTACAAGTGAGGCAGCTGAGGTTCAGAAAAATTTCCCAAAGTGACAGGGTTAGCAAGAGGCATAGCTAGATTCAGAGTCCCATCTCTCGTGTACCCTTCTCCAACTGGACAGTCATGGACATCTCAATGGTTTCTACACTGGTTAAGATCTCAGTAACACACACACTGTGTTTGTTCCAAATGTTCCACCCGGGCCCTTTCAAAGTTTTATTGGCTGGAAGTATGTGAAACTGAGTACCAAAGGAGTCTTTGGTTGAGAAAGTAAGCCACAAAGTGATAGCCTTGTGAATGTGTGAGTGCATGTGCGCAAGTGTTATCATCCATGTAAATCAGGAGGCTTCTAGATACTGTGCTTTGCTCATACTTTTGGCATACTGTTTGAAATACAGTATATATACACACACACTGATCTTAAGTATTTGTTTCTGTAGGAAACTGTTAGATGGAATCCACGTATTACCCTGTCCCCCAACTTCATTTCCACAGTTGCTACCTGGACACATTGAATGAAAACCCTAAGGCTCTGTCATCTCCCAAAGTAAGCAGTGTCAGAATCTTCAGAGCATGTGGTCTAAGAGTATCTATTGAGCACATTGGCCAGAGAAAGGCTTTGTCCACATCTTTAAACAAGTGACTTTAAAGAAGATTATTTTTCTATAGGTAGTTAATGGTTAGAATGGACACCATGTAAGTTCTTCAAGAGATACTTCAGCCTGAATTCTGGGAAAACATAAACTTTATAGGTGAGTATATGTTTGTTTACATCATACTCAACTTTTCAGCAGGTTTTTTTTTTTTTCACTCATACTTTGCAACTACTCTCCCCTTATATTACTTGAAGATTTCTTGTCATGCAGTGTAATTTTGAAACTAAAATAATACTGGACACATCCATAAGGTTAATTGAAAACAACTAGATTTTCAATAAAGGAGGTCAGGGTAGATAAAACTGAAAAAATCATCAAAGACTTCACAAGAAACCATGAAGGAATAAGTTAAGGATTTCTTTTTTTTTTTAAATATTTTTATTTCTAGGAGAGAGAGAGAGAGAGAGATAGCATGAGCAGGGGAGGGTCAGAGAGCGAGGGACTCACAGACTGAAACAGGCTCCAGGCTCTGAGCTGGCAGTCAGCACAGAGCCCGACACGGGGCTCGAACCCACTAACCGCGAGATCATGACCTAAGCGAAAGTCGGATGCTCAACCGACTAAGCCACCCAGGCGCCCCAAGTTAAGGATTTCTAGTTAATGGTTTATTTTATGTGCTGCTTCAGTTTCATTCACTTATGACTCAATGCATATTTATTGCGGATATAACAGTGAATAAAACTTTAGGGTTTTGCCCTCTCAAAATGAGGAGAGTCAAGCAAATAGGCAATTACAATGCAGTAGGATACAACCATTAATTATACAGCATGCTTTGGGGCACCTGGGTGGCTCAGTAGGTTAAACATCTAACTTCAGCTCAGGTCATTATCTCATGCTGAATTCATGGATTTGGGCCCCATGTCAGGCTCTGTGCTGGTAGCTCAGAGCCTAGAGCCTGCTTCGGATTCTGTATCCCCTTCTCCCTCTGCCCCTCCTCTCTCTCTCTCTCTCTTTCTCTCTCTCTCTGTCAAAAATAAACATTTAAAAAAATTTTAAATGCAGCATGTTTTGATAACCCATAAGAGGGGGCTCCTGACTCAAGATGGATGGAATTATTGAAGGAATTTGTGATGAAAGTGGGCTGAAAGGAAAAGTACAAGATCTACGAGAAGGAATCTATGGAAAGATACACTTTAAGGAGAAGAGAGCTGAGCTTTGTACACGCTGCCTTTATGGTCTCTCAGATACATACTAATAATAGCTAATGTTTCCACTGAGTGCTGAAAATGTGTCAGACAAGTTTTAAATGTTGTCTTCAGTGCTCTCAACAGGCTGATGTGGTAGATATTTTTATCCCCCTTTTTACATCAAAGTTGAAATAAATATTTGTGACTCATCACTGCATTGATAGTAATTGAAGCCATGGGATGGTGTAAGGCTGGCCAGTGGAGATAGAAACTGGAAAAAGAAGAGGGTTTACCAAATATCCTGAAGAATATCACAAAAAAGGCACAGAATTAACAGCTGAAAAGATGGAAGAAAAGCAAAGAGAGTGCCATATAATGGAAACAAAGGGAAAATTCACAAAAAGAAGACATGAATGGTCCGCCATGCCAGAAGAGAAGTCAGGGACCATAACAACCAAGTGTGGTGACAGGGAGTGGATGCCATTCTTGCAAAGACCTAAGGAGAGAAGAAAATGTAAGGACATACAGGCAGTGAGGAAAATAAAATTCCTTCAAATACCAGGCTGAACACAAAGGAGAGAGAGATAAAAGTACAAGAGTGGAACATGGGTTTGGGGGACTTTGCTGATTTGTCAGCATGTTTCCTATTACAAGGTTGCAAAGGATTCTAAAGAGGGAGGGAAGTAAATCCAAGCAGGCTGGGAGGAAGAGCATTTCTTTAACACAGCAGGAAGGAAGGAGACAGAGAAAGTTGCCCCTGGATATGGGCAAGTGCATGTATTTTACCTTCTCTGTCATAATTCCTGCTCTTTACATAGGTTGTATTATGAAATTTAGTCTGGTTATAAAGTAGCCAATCAAAACTACCCCCAACCTATCGCAGTTCATGAACCCAATGAACTGTGTTTGTTTCCTTATTGTTTAGTCAAGCACATGCTAGTTGGTATTTACTTTTAATTGTAAAGAGCATTTTTTAAAATCAGGAGTGAGCATAAAATTAACATATTCCACCACCTCACTTATTCATTTTTCTGATTTAGTCACTGTTCTTAAATATTGGGAAATGCTGTCAGGATTTCCTACCCATATTAATCTTTCAAATTTAAGAGCCTGGTGGAAAAGTTTGGTGGCTTACATACAGCTTTGAAACGAACACGTCTACACCATCTTGGTTCTTGTATTGGAATCCTTTTTGTTCGGCATTGCTGCAGAAGTTATTTTCGGAACATCATATGGATTTTTCATTGAAACATCTGTGTTAACTTTTATTATCCCTGGTCTGCTTTGTAATTTTGGAAACAGATATAAAGAACGAGCAACCCAAAGCACAGTAATATAGTGGGAAGCATCCTTCATAAGTCAATTGAGGAATTTAATAATCTCTTTAGAAATAAGCTCTGCAGCTATGAGAAAAATGTGTGGGTTAAAGGCCTTCCAATTAAGAAAGGTTTCTCTGTGGATTTATAGGCTGGTGGTTCACTCTTCCTGTTCGTGTTTCCATAGCAACTGTCAGGTAGATTTTCTGCTACTTGCTAGGAAGTTGGAAATGTTGAGTCTGGTTGAGCCTTTTCAATTCAGTGAAGCTTAAATGAAATTCTTTGCAAGGAACTGGCATTTAGCCTGGGTCATTTATTCATATCTAGAAGAAAAAATCAATTATAGTAATCAAATGTGCAAATTTTTTTATTGGAATTATTTTTGGTATATATTTTGTGCTGTAATCTATTTTTAATGCCAGGGTACTAAAGGTTTGAAGGGCTGCAGCTGGCCTCTTTGCTATCTGATGGCTTGTGGCTTTAATTACAGCCCAAGACATAGGAAAGCATGCCTTTTGCTGGTCTGCTTTTGCAAGCTATAATCACCCCTGGTGATATTCAGAAGCAAACTAGGATCCAGGAGACTCATTAGGGTGAGACACCTATACTGCAAAAAACACAATGCAAACCTTTTATTCTTTTATATTTTCTGTCCTGTTGGTTATTTGAATTACATCCTGGGAAATAAATAATTTATGTGCTATTATTTAAACTTCTTGGGAATACAGCATCTTCATTTCCCTTCAGATTAAACCCACTTGGGTGTTACTCGCTGGTTCATATCAACACACATTGACTCATGTGTGACAGCTCCATGTAGGATGGTGTCCTTTAATCCGTAAAAAAAAAAAAAAAAAAAAAAAATCAAGTCTGTAGGTGGGTCAAGTAAGCACACTTGCCATTGCCCCATACATAACATACATGCATGCCATGGAAAGGACAGACATCTGAGGGACATGACTTAGTGTATTCCGTTGTTAGCATCCTTGCTTCCTGGCACAGAAATAGCAGCTCCTACAGATAATAAGGCACAATCCTTATTTCACACTGTGGTTCTATTTATATATCAGCTCCCCTGTGGACATTTTTTATAGGATATATTATTTAGAGCAATGGCTTTGAATGCATATCCCAGTTCATTTCTTTGTATCCCTCTTTTCCTGTTGTTTGAATACCATGCCTTTACCTATTCTATTGATGTTTCATATTATCTAGTATGATTGAGTATTGGCAAAAATATAAATAAAATATATAGAGAGAGCGAAAGAGAGATCGTGGGGGGGGATTACTTTAAAAAAAAAAAAGAGTAGAGATGTCTTTTAGTTACTTGTCCTGCCTTGTCTTATTTTCTTCCCCTTTGGTCTGGAAACTGTGCTTTCTTCTAGTCAGCTAAATAAAAACTTTCTGAGAAAAGCAATTGAAGCCGAAGGAAGCGCACTTTTCAGTCGCTACACTAGGAAGTAGAAATGAAGTGTCTCAGCTCTGCTCTCAGCTTTATTTACTCTAAAAGGTGGGCAATTTTCTCTTAAAATAAATTGTAGTTGGAGCTGCATGGCTCCGTCAAAAAAGATGCTCCTGGACCCAGGAGCAGAGAGAGAGAGCAAAGTGAGATTCTGAACATTTGTCCAGGTATAGTCTACTGCAGAGGAAATGGACTGCCTTAGTTCCAGAAATATATCAAAATGGATGCATGAAGAGATAAATCGTTAGCCACAGAGATCATTCTGACTCAGGCTTTGACAATTCTGGGTAAAATAATGAAGTGAAAGCTTCTTGCCTTGGGAGAGCAGCAAGGATTAGATTTTGGCTGTCACCCCTTGGGAAAAGCGAGGCAGTCCTGCTGCTGGCGTTTACACATTGGATCAGAGCTTTCTCATATCTTCTCTTCCTCCCAGGCAGGTGCCTCTTCTGCCAGGAGCACCTCCGGTCCAGCATGAGGCCAGGCCAGGTGCCAACTCTTGGTTCTGAGGGGGTCATCCACCCTGCCTCATAGTAGTCCTTGGCTAAGTGTGGTTTTGGTTCAATGGATGGGCTCTTCCAGGCTCACCTGTTGTCCCTGACTTCAGAGTTCCTAGGTCTTTGAGGTCGTAGCTCCTGCTGAATATACCACTAGCCTCCAGGCTAGGCTGAGCTCTCTTCTAGACTTACTTCCTGGAAAAAAAAAAGAAAAAAAAAATTCATCTTTTTCTGATCAGGCCTCAGATCCACTACTTTGGCTTCCCAGCGACTCAAGAGCCAGAGGGCTGATGGCCAGTGTCTTACTTAGTGCTGTGGAGCTGAGCCACTCAACAGGCTAAGAGAGCTTCTCACTTCTCCACTTCCCCACATTCACCCCATTATCCCATTCTGACCTCTCTTGCTTGCTTTGCTTTCCATTACCCCACATCCTTCTGTTCTGTGCTAGCTTGTCCTTCATTTTCTCTCTAACATCAGGTCTCCATTCTCTACAGCTGGGGTCACTTCTCTGTACCTGCACACATTGAGATTTTGCTTAAATACCAATTTAGACATTAGTAAGAATCTCTCTTTAGTGCTAACAAGCTTCCATCTGATGTATCTTCCATCAGAGCTCCAAAAATAACTAGCTGTGAGTTGTTATGCAAGTTTCTTAACTTCTCCAAGCTTCAGTTTCTGCATCTCTGAAATGGGTACAATGGTACATAAATTATAAGATTGTCATGAAGATTAAGTTAGTTAATACATGTGCAGTCCAGAGTACAGTGTGTGGCACTTAGAATGTGCTTCCTAAATATAATCTTTTATTACTATTCTTGTGGTCTTTTTTTTTTTTTTTTTTTTGCAAAGAGCTCAAGCTTTACAATCTTTCCATTATTAACCACCTATGTGACCTTGAGTAGGTTTTAAGAATTCACTAAATAGGTTTTTCTTCTACTTAAGTGAAGAAAATCATAGCTGCCTTCTGGGACTGTCAGGGGCATCACTGAGGTACACTGGCTTCAGCACAATGTCCACTGGAAAGTAATAATAATTTTCTCTACCTCTGAAGTATGTAGATTGGCTAAACTGTTATGACTTTTTCTTCAACTCCCCATAGTTGTTCTTTAAATACTTACTCATAATCTCCCTCTGCTGTACTCTCTCCTTGTTTAAAAACAATCTCCATTTCTTCTCTGATCCTTAGGGAAATCTATTTTCCCAGTGGCAAAATCTTAAGGTATCAGAAGGCAAGCCATCTGCCTTCCAGCTGTTTTCCCCTTAAAAAGCTGAATGGAGGGACACCTGGGTGGCTCAGTCGGTTAAGCGGCTGACTTCAGCTCAAGCCATGATCTCACAGTCTGTGGGTTCGAGCCCCGCGTCGGGCTCTGTGCTGACAACTCGAAGCCTGGAGCCTGCTTCAGACTCTGTCTCCTTCTCTCTCTGCCCCTCCCCTGCTCAGGCTCTATCTCTCTGTCTTTCAAAAATAAACATTGGGGCGCCTGGGTGGCTTAGTCAGTTAAGCATCCGATTTTGGCTTAGGTCATGATCTCGCAGTCCGTGGGTTCGAGCCCCGCGTCAGGCTCTGTGCTGACTACCAGCTCAGAGCCTGGAGCCTGTTTCAAGTCTGTGACTCCCTCTCTCTCTGACCCTCCCCTGCTCACACTGTCTCTCTCTCTCTCCTAGAAATAAAATAAAACATAAAAAAAATAAAATACAAATAAATAAACATAAAAAACAAAAAGCTGAATGGATATTTTTTAAGAGGCTACTTCAAGGCAAAGGAGCATCTCTGTGTCCTAAGGGAGGGTGGCAAGTTATGAAGAGATTGTGTTTTACCATCATGTGGGCAGTGAAGAGAAAGAGGGATATCTTCTGAGCATCCCTAACCCCAAGGAGCCTACTCCTGACTCCTAAGCATGAACTTATCCTACTGGAAGGCCTAGGAACCACTGAGGGGTGTCCTGTGTCCAGTTTTTCACATCCGTATCTCAAGTTCACATTTGCATTTGTACCTACCGTCAATCCCAGATATGGTCCTAATTTCCTTGTTATGCTTGTGGTCCCTGTAAGTATGGAATTTGAAATTGTTCTTGTCAAATACACCCCTTCCAGATTGGCTAACTTGGAGATCAGAGCTTTCTGCACAAGAAAAGACTTTCTGGCTCAATGTGTCAGTTCCCTTTCATGTAGCTGGATCATTCAATTTGTAGCCTAACCCCTGCAGCACTATAGAGAAAACATGATATGTCTGAAATGCTGAACCATAGTCACCCCTGCCTGCCATTATGTTTCCACAGGCATTCTATAAAAAGCTGCAAAACCAAGGGGTCTGAGATCTGACACCTGAAAATGGCTGCAATCACTCAAAGGCACCCCTTTTCCTATCTCATGCTGATTGACCCCATCCCATTGTGCCTTTCAATACACAGCCCACAACTCTATATTTAGGGCAATGACCAGCTGTACATACAGACTCCAAACACTTCTCACTCCTCTCTTGGATAGCTTCTCCTGCGAGTTTGGTGTTACACTCAGAACTCCATTCTTGTCTCAGCTCAGCCACTTCTGGTGTGATATTGTACACTTTCCTAGAGCTTTCTGATGTCTCATGCCCTACAAAATAATAAGCAGTAGTGACAGTGAATATTGTTGAGTACTTGCTGCCTACCAGCTATTATTTTGAGTGTTTTCTGTATGAGTATGTTTGGGAGCACCAATTCCTTTAAACCTCACCACAGTATTATGAAGAAGGCCCTTTTGCATGAGACATAATTGAAACTCAAACCCAAACTCTACCAGGTAGTAAGTGGCATGCCTAGAATTTGAACTCACATAGTGTTGCTCTAGAGCCCACCTGTTTAACCATAAGTTATGTGTTTGTAACGTACACAGCTACAATCAAATATTATTATCCTTATTAGCTATGTTCTATAAAGTCACTGTGAGCACTGAATTAGTAAATATGGAACACAGCTCCCAAGGGAAATTCAGGGTTGGGTTCCTGCAAGCCTCTGACCAGATTTTCATCAGTTTGTCAATATGTAACCTGTGTCATATGTTTTTTTTTTTTTTTAAAGTCACCTCAATATATATTGTGGATTAAGTAACATTGAACTCACAGTCTGTGGCATTATAACTCATGCCTGAATGTAGTCTATTGAACACACCTATGAGACACATCACAGTTTCCTTATGCTTAAGAATGCTTTTGAGCATTTCAGTAAAGCCATTTTAAATAGCAAAATCACCCCCCAAAACACAAAATTGCAAAATATGTGCCATTAAATAGACCCCAGAAAGGACACTCACTTACAATATGAGAGCTGAAACAGGAAGGGGCAAGGTTACCCTGTTGGACCTCACCTGGGAATCCGTGCACATCAGGTGACTCCAATTTTTTGGCTGTTCTGTGCATGTTCCTGAATGACTGGGAAAGCTCTGTCAGTTATGGATTTGGGGGTTCAAATAAATTTCAGTGGGGAGGTAAATTTGTAAATACAGAATCTGGACTCATGAGGACCAACAGTATACAATGACTGAAAAATAAACCTCAGAAGATCTTCAAACAAGAATGGGACCAGTCGATGTGGGTGAGAGTACAGGCCAGGTGGGGGCACGTCCAAGCAAAGACCTGCCAACACACACTTGGTCTCCCTGTCTCCCCAGATGAAAGAAGGAAAATGAAATATTTTGGGCAACTGTCCACAAATGAAGTGAGCCTTTATATCCAAGAAGTATGTGTTTATCTTGAAGTCTCATTTTGGATTTCACAGAGATGTCTTAATTCATAGATATACAATGTCAACATCTGCACCTTATATTTATCTTTCTCTGCAATAAATTGTAATAGCATATGAGTAGTAGACATTAAGGTGTACATTCTCCATGGAGAGGGTAAATGAATGGTGGCATCAAACAGTGGAGATTACTTCTTTCCTGTTACACTTCTGGCTCCTATTATGTAGAGCTCTGGACTATTCTGTAACCAGCAAATCTGGCCATATCTCCTCAAACATTAAAGGTAAACAGATTTATAAACTGAGAACTAGAGATGACTGAGCTGGGGGGAAAATATGGGCTTCTGGTGTGGTTCTTTTTAATCTTCTACTTGAAGATGACAAGTGGCCCAGCAGCATTGGCATTACCTGGAGAGTTTGTTAAAAGTACAGAAGCCCAGGGGTGCTTAGGTGGCTCAGTCCATTGAGCGTCTGACTTCAGCTCAGGTCATGATCTCACAGCCTGTGGGTTCGAGCCCCGCGTCGGGCTCTGTGCTGACAGCCAGCTCAGAGCCTCAAGCCTGTTTCAGATTCTGTATCTCCCTCTCTCTCTGACCCTCCCCTGCTCATGCTCTCTCTCTCTCTCTCTCTCTCTCTCAGAAATAAATAAAACATTGTTTTTTTAAAAAACACAGAAGCCCAGGCCTTCACCCCAGATCTGCTGCATTTTTACAAGCCTTTGCATGTTTTTCATGTACACATGGAAGTCTGAGGAGCAGTTCCTTTCAAGACCATGCCTGGATCCCAGCTTGCATCTCTTCATAATATTCAGCACTTGCTAATCCTTCTCTTTTCCTCTCTGCAATCATAACTCTGGTCACAGCTTTTGCACAGTTTCAGAACTCTCTGAGGCTTTTGCACCAGGCCACCACTGAGCAATACACCCTTGACCAACTTATCCTGGTTCCTTTTATATTTATGTATAAATATATGTTATGCATTATGTATATTCACTCTTATTGTCAGCTACTGATTATTGTTTATTATCCATGACCATTACCTAAGCTGAAGTATTTAAGTTTCAAAAAAGTTCACGCTGCCATTTTGATCGGCTATATGATGTTTCCCTTATCATGTCAAATTGTAACTTTTTTAGCAATTCTGAGAAGAATATATGTAGGAGAGTTTTTAATAATTCATATGGTTTTTTTTTTTGGTTTTGTTTTTTTGTTTTTGTTTTTTTTTTTTTTTACCAAAGCTTTGGTCCCCAATTTTTGTCTAATGCAGAAGCCCTTGATTCTCAAAACTAAACAGTCATTAAGTATCAGAAGATTCAATGCAAATCTTAGCTTTTCCATTTAATCACTCCTTTCTCCAGTTTCCCATTCTGTAGGATAATAGGAATAGCAGTAGCCACTGCTCTGTTTCACAGGTTCTGTGTAAGGATCAAATTAGAAAGTGACAAAGTACTTTGAGAAGCATAAAATGCTATGCAAATGGGAGCTATTATTATTACTCTTACTCACAAGGATCACTCACAGTACTAATGGTCTCAAAGGTCAGCAATTTACTAGTACACAGGAGAATATACATATATATACATTTTCAGGCCAAAAAATATTTTTGGTATAATGAGTATTACACCTTTAGAATCACTAGTTGAAGTTGCAGAATCAGATCATGTCTTCTTGCTATTTGGATATTTGCTTTGACAATGACAGAGCAGACCAGAAGACAACCCACTTCTCTTTCTGTATTCCGAGCTTCTTAACATGCAATGAAAGTATTTAGACCATTTTAATGGAAATGCCATCCTTGATGTTTATAAGACCATCATAGAGATTAACCAACTCCCTTAAAGCCTTCTTTCAAGTTGGCTTTGCAAAGCACACTTGGCCGTCACAGCAAATAACCAGTTATGCAGTCCTGCCCAGCACACACAGCAACATGCTTTTAAAGCAGGCATATGGAGAGCTGTCTTCATCCTCACATTCAGAACCTGGTGGCCCCTCTGGTTTCAAAGGTTAAGTAAGATGTGTATCATTTGGGAGGCCATTGTCTGGATAGATACTGAATATTTCAACTCGCAGGTACTCGTATAAGCACTTAACACATACTGGTTAAGGATCAGAGGGATCCCTCGTGCCTAAGTCATTTCCTACTGGTAAGTAAGTAAAGTTCCATGGGGCACACTTACTCATTTGAGCCATTAGAATTCAATTTAGGGCCTTCTTGCTTCTGGAGAATAGAATGTAACCTGCATAGCTGGCCATGTCTGCTCAAACATTAAGTAGTGCCCAATGGAATGAAGTAAAGATGGAATAATGTACTTCCGGGCCAAGAATAGACTCGAAAACAGCCAAGTTTATCACTGGAGGTTACAGAACACAGAAGTTGTTTTTTGCTTGTTTTTTTTTTTTTGTTGTTGTTGTTGGTGAGTCGTTTTTTGGGTTTTGTTTTTTGGTTTTTGTTTTCGTTTTGTTTTGTTTTTTTACCTTTTTCCTTAATACTGAAGATACTGTTTTCTAGTTAATGCCATGTGTTTCTGGGGCTCGGTATGCCCACCCAGCATGTGATTCTTCCACCCAGGAATGTGCGTACACACAAAAACAACATCCTGAAACTGCTTTTGTCTGTTCTGCAAGGAGCAGGTGGATAGCTTTTTCTGATGGTAGTCTTTTCTTGCCTTTTTCAGATTCTACACTGCTTTTCATTCCAGGGTTCTGTTTGTTTTATTTTTGGTTTGGTTCAAAATGAGATGTCTACTAAGAACTTCAGAAAAATATATTCTCTTCATTTAAAAAGAGTTGTCAGACAACTCATATCACATTAATAACCTTAACTTTCACTTCTTGGTATTTTAGCCTGTTTAAAGCTCAGCCTTCTCTCCTCAGGGAAGTTTACTGCCAGGCACAGAGGATTCAGAGATGGGAAAGACCTGTTTCTGACATTAGGATGGTTACAATAGAATAAAGATGAAAGGATGGATTCAGTAGGGTGATGAGCAGTTTAGTAAATGTCAATATCAGTCACTACAGAAGCAGAGAGAAAGGGAGCCAGTGTAGGAGTTCCAGGGAGGCTTCCTAGAAGATATGACCCCTGCATGTTAAAAGGATGAGCAGGAATACAGCAGATGAAGGGGATGGGAAAGGAAATTCCAGGAAAGAGAAATTGCACAAGCCAAGGTGCAGAAGTGTGAAGAAACTTCATGCAGAGTGAATGCCAAGCTTTGGAATTACCAGAGCATGGTAGTCCTTCGGAGGTCAGAGGAGGATGAGGTGAAGGAAGGCAGCAGCCAGGTGATGCCATGTACAGGAGTTCTGGCTTTACCTGTAGGCAGTTCGTGGTGGGGAGGGGGAAGTTGAGGAGTTTGAGTGAGGAAATGAGAAGATGGGAATTTGCCAAACCGGCACTGCTGGGCCATCACTCTGAGGAGTTGGAAATGTATTGGGTGGTTTTGGAAGAGTGACAAGGGAGTCCTGATGGAGAGGTTATAAAATGGTCATGATGTTTCTGGTGTAGTCCCTGGGTGGGTGGTGCTTCCATTGTTGGGAATAAGGAGGTCAGGAAGAAAAACACAGGTGGTTGGAGACCCTAACTTCAGCTGTGGAGCCTATGAAATGTCCAAATGGAGTTGAGCATTCAGGAATCTCTATGTCTAAAGCTCAAGAGAAGAGTGTAAACTACCATTTTAAGACATCTCTAGGGCCGCCTGAGTGGCTTAGTCGGTTAAGTGTCCGACTTCAGCTCAGGTCATGATCTCGGGGTTCATGGGCTCCAGCCTCGCATCCGGCTGTGTGGTGACAGCTCGGAGCCTGGAGTCTGTTTCAGATTCTGTGTCTCCCTCTCTGTCTGACCCTCCCCTGCTCACAGTGTCTCTCTATCTCTCTCTCAGAAATAAAATAAAACATGTTTTTAAAAAATTAAAAAACATCTTTAAACACTGTATTGCTTGGTTATTCTCCTAATGTATCTGCATATTTTAATTCAATATGTTAACTAAGTTAGACTCTCTACCCTAACTGATATAATAATGATGTGGTTAATATTTTGGTGCTGAAAGTCTGTGTTTTCTTGGGGGTTTCTTCCTTGTTTCCCTCAGTGGTTAATATTTTTTCGCAGTGAGGTAATTTTTGGTCATTGACTTCTTATTTCTTTAAAAATGTAAAGCATGCTCATTTGTGAGTGCATATTATATTTTAAAAAGGAAAATATATGGCATTCTAAGGTGATATTCATATTTCTAAGTTTTAGATACTGTTCACTTAAAATAAATCTGACTCCTTTTCAGATCCAAATAGCAAAAACAAAATATTACTCATCCTACACTGGAAGGTTTCATATTATTTGGAAGTATATGTCACTTGATGTTTTTTTGTGAATAGTTCAATGACTTTTTATTAAGAAAAAGTCTTCCATTCCCATTTTAACATATTCTTTCAAATACCACAGATGATTGCAAAAATATTCCTCTAGACATCTATGGAAAAGTTTATTGTAAAATATTTCAGCTTCTGCTTATTTTTCTCATAATAAAAAAAGAATAAGTGAATCTATATCTGTTGTTGCTATAGTAACTAACACATTTTATATATTTTATATATTGAGAAAGAACATGAACATTTCTAAACATATTTCCATCCTTCTGATGTATGTCTCTGTATATACAAGACCATACACTAGGGGTGACTTTAAATCCAGGAAACTGTAGGATTTCCCATCTTGTAGCTGCTCTGAACTTTTGTCCGCATGTAGAGAAATGCTGTCAGACCTAGGTTTCGTTTGGTGGACACTAATTGTACACTTTGTGCAAGACAGAAATTGATCACTGTTAATTCAAAAGAAGATTATAAAACATTCCGAACACAATATTTATGTTTCAGCTGTTTATTAAATTCTATAAATATGTCAGATTTTTAAAATAAATTTCAAAATCTGAAAATCCTTGGTAAATCTACCTGAATCCTAGGCTGGCTCTAAATCAAGCACATTGCACATGTATTCATTCAGAAACAGATAGTTATGACAAACATCCTAGTTTAGCATTTGTGCTAGCTTAATAATCTAGAGGAGGTAACAAGTATACACCAGATAATTATACAAAGTACACAAAATAACAACTGTCAGCATGGCAATCTAGAGAAGGGCCAACTAAGCCTGAATCAAGGAAGATTTGGAGGAGGGTGGGAAAGAGAGGCAATGCCTAAATCACATCTTAAAGAATGAGTCTTAATTTAGATGGTATTCTTATCTAAAAAGTATAAACTCTATATAGACAACTGAGCTAATATGTAACAAATACAGCAAAGAATATCCACATGTACTTACAAACCAATGTGTGTGTGTGCGCGTACCCACCAGATATATGCATGTGTGATGGGGAAAAAAATCAAAGCAGCTGTATGATTGGATAATGAGAGCTCAGTTTGGTTTAACTACATTTACTGAACTTCTATCAAGTATAAGGCACTCACTAGATTCAGAGGTGATTCCCAAGGGGTTCACTTTTATAAAACTTAAAATACAACCTTAAAAAAGGAATTATAATCTTGATCTACAGTAAGACTTTAGGGGCGCCTAGGTGGCTTAGTCAGTTAAGCATCCGACTTTCGCTTAGGTCATGATCTCGCGGTTGGTGGGTTCGAGCCCCGCGTCGGGCTCTGTGCTGACTGCCCGCTCAGAGCCTGGAGCCTGTTTCAGAGTCTGTGACTCCCTCTCTCTCTGACCCTCCCCTGCTCATGCTGTCTCTGTCTCTCTCTCTCCTAGAAATAAATTAATATGTGTGTGTGTGTATATATATATATATATATATATATATATATATATATATATAAGACTTTAAAAATATGTGTATATTTAAAAGTAGAATTTCACTAAACACTTATGATAAATAAATTTAAAATCCCAGATCATTTAAGTTATGTTAATTTGTTCCTTGAAAATAAGCAACTGTGTAAGGGTTATGTAAAATCAGAAATCCTGGCATTGACAGTGATGATCAGTGTGAGGACATAAATAGTTCTCTCTGTCTCTGTCTCTGTCTCTCTCTCTTTTGGTAGTTGAAGAGTAAATAGAAATGTGGCATCTACAGAAATAAATAAGAAATAGAAGTGAACTAAAGAAGAAGTTCAAAGCAAAAACCACTAAACCACAAATCAAGAGACCTTGGAACTAATTGTTTCTCTGCTAATTACTCACTTGCGGTGTGGCTTTGAGCAGTGCCTTAATCTCATAAAGTCAGGAACTTGGGTAAAGTACCAGTACTTTGTGAGGCAGTGAGAAATCTGGGATGGGTGAAAAGGATACTTGATCTTGATCTTACATTCTAGTGTGGAGATAAAAGGAAGTTTCAGTAGTGCAACAAGGTCATTATAGAAAACAGAAAACTTAAATCCAGTATTCCCATGACTTCACTTCTAACACAAGATAAGGTTAGATGAGCTTTGGGATAATTTCACCTGAAGACCATCTATTCATTCTAGGCTCATATATAAAGTAAGGAAAAAAGAATAATATGGAAAGTTATATATTTATAGTACTTAAAAGACTATGACAGGAATATACAAAGACATCGAAGGAAAAAAAATGGAAAACAGAGAAGTTTCCCCAAATGAAGTTTTTATTATAAGTAAGAATTAAGATTTCTAACCAATAAAAATGGAATATTATTTAATATATATATAATTAACCAACTAGCTAAACTAACCAACTAGCAGACACTGAAAAGAAAAATTGACAAATGAAATATTCGAGTCTGCGAAAATTTTAAAAACTTTTCTAACGTAAGTCATAAAATGGAGAAGGATTCCATGAACTGAGAAAATAATTGGAAAATGTATGTTAGGTAGAGTAATAAAATCCTTACTATTTTTTAATGCATACTATTTTCTCACCTAATAATTTAGCAATTTAAAAAAAACTAATGCCCGGCATTGGTTTGCCCATGAAAAAGTGTCTATTCAATGCATTACTCCAGGAAGTAAAAATTGGTAAAATACTTTTATGGAGTAATTTTTGAATATGAATGGAAAATCTTGAAAAATATGAAAAAAAAACTTAATATAGCAGTTCCAGCTCTAGGAACACATTCTAATTAAATAGTTAAATAATCATGGATTTGTACGAAGGTGCAGTCACTAGGGCTTTCAACACAGCAATATTAATAAAGGTGAAAAAATACCATTACCCAACCCAAAATGTCCCCAAATTAGGTGACTCTTTCAATAAATGATAGTATACATTATGTATTGTTAAGGAATAATTATTATATAGTTATTTAAATATCATATCTCTTATCATGGAAATACTTTCATCAAGTTTCACTGAACTAAGCCTAACAGATATCCTTAGCTTATATTTTTGAATTTTCTAAATTATCTGCTGCTCTGAGATAACTGGCATTGAGATTGCCTATACTACATTTTGTTTTGTTTTAATTTTTTAAATGCTTATTTAGTTTTGCGAGAAAGAAAGACAAAGTGTGAGCGGGGAGGGCCAGAGAGAGAGGGAGACACAGAATGCTAAGCACATTTCAATGGCTCTGAGCTGTCAGCACATAGCCCCATGCAGGGCTCAAACCCACTAATGGGAAGATCATGACCAGTCGAAGTCAGACACTTAACTGACTGAACCACCCTGATGCCCTGCATTTAGTTTTTTTAATGAATTTTGTATAGACGACTGAGTTGAACTGGAGAGGCCAGAAACATCGTGAAGAAGAAAAAGGAAAATATTTGAGCATGTGGCATATTGGAGAAGAAAGATTTAGCAAAGAGTCTCCTAAGAGTCTCTTAGGAGAATTGATCTCAGAAATAAGGACCAAGGAATTTATTAATCTAAGACCCTTGGTTTTGAAAGTCAATCATGGGATGGAACAACTAGCTAAAAGGAAAAAAGATGGATTCTCAGGCAGAGAGGAAAAATGTTTTCTTTTTTTTTTATTTTCAAATGTTTTATTTATTTCTAGGAGAGAGAGAGACAGCATGAGCGGGGGGGGTCAGAGAGAGAGGGAGTCACAGACTGAAACAGGCTCCAGGCTCTGGGCTGGCAGTCAACACAGAGCCCGACGTGGGGCTCGAACCCACGAACCGTGAGATCATGACCTAAGCGAAAGTCGGACGCTTAACCGACTAAGCCACCCAGGCGCCCCAGGAAAAATGTTTTCTGAGGAAATAAAGCAAGAGTCCTGTTGAGACTCTAAAACAGAAGCTGGCAAACTATGACCTGCCTTGTTTCGTACACCCACAAGCTAACATTTTATAATACTTGGCGGGAGGTGGGGGTGGGGATCAAAACAATACTATTTCTTCAAATGTGAAAATATGAGATTCTGACTTCAGTGTCAGTAAATAAAGTTTTATTGGAAAGCTGCCATGTTCATCTATTTACATATCGCCATGGCTGCTTTCACACCATAAGGCAGAGTTGAGTAGTTATAACACATGGCCTGTAAGGCTTAAAATATTTACTATCTGGCTCTCTACAGATGTTTTTCTGACCCCTGATCTGAACACTAAAGGCGACATGAAGGAACAGGCATATATTTAGGAAATCAAATGAGAATCGCTTGCTTCAAATTAAGAGTAAAGAGATCCTGAAAGGTTAAATAATTGGTGTTCATGGTTTAGAAGACGTGGGCTATTAGAGCCCTGGTTCACAGGAGCCCCATCACCAGTTAGCTCCTCAGCAGCTCCATCCCACAGTAATGATGCAGCCAATCCCACACTGTCTCAAGGGTTCAACCTCTCCTGCTACATCTCTAATACAATCAAGCCTCTCTGGCTCAAAAATTAGAAGTTGTCCCTAACCTGTTCTAATGAAAAGTCAGATTTATGAGAAAATTGTACAGTGAGCTTAAGGAAGCAAAGTTCAACTGGACCATTCAGGAACTGGAAAACCAACAGATTCTGAGGGTCTCAGTTCTCCATCCTCTTCCCTCCAGGGTCTGTATCTTCCTGCTCTTCCTCTCATCTTGGAAAGCTTGGTTTCCCTGCTTATTGTCTATGTTTCACATGCCTAAAGGGGCCAGCCAACTCTTTGTCTCTATAGTAACATCTCTACCTTAGAATCAAGCACCAAAACTGGACTGTCCTTCTGCAACCCCCTCTTTCAGATTCCTGGGGAGACACTAAGATCCCTTATCCCACCACTTGATTGATTGCATCAGCTAAGCTGTGTGGCCCTGATCCTGTGGTGGGGCAGCTGATTTGCAAAGCCCGCCTCACACTAGGGCCTCACATTGGGTAAACAATGATAACTAAGTGTAGAAAATGGTAAAGTATATACTACGTATACGTAGTGAGAAACCTTTCCTTCAAACTGCAGCATAAACAAACTACCTCTTGTGAAAAGCCTTTACTAACTGTGTAATCTGATGTTGATGTCTTCTCTCTGACTTCTAGAGCATCTTGTTCATACTTCAAGCTTTGGCAGATACTTTAAAGTTAAAGGTGCATCTTTATCATTTGAGTCTTTGCTTCATTTCTAGCACATAATATGTGTTCAGTAAACACACATTCAAAGGATTAAATTAATATGCATATAATTACCCAAGCACTCATGGAGCTGAACACAGGCAAGGTTGATTAAATAGATGAGACATAGGGGTAGATATTGTTAAATTTCTATTTAATGTTTATTTTGTGAGAGGATAGAGAGAGAGAGAAAGAGAGAGAGGGTGTGTACGCACAGGGGAGGGGCAGAGAGAGAAGGAGAGAGAGAATATCTCAACCAGGGCTCCAAATCACAAACTATGAGATCATGACCTGAGCCAAAGTCAAGAGCCACATGCTTAACCAAATGAACCAACCAGGTTCCCCTAGGGGTGGATATGTTTTAAATGCAGGAATTTGATTAATTGGTTGTGAGCTACCCTTTATAAATCCTAAATATATATGAAATTATATATAAATATATGTATGTAGTCATCATATATCTATCTCTATATCTTTATGTCTATATTTATATATCTGTAGATAACCAGATTGAGCAATAGGTTTAACCCAATGTCAGTCAAAATCCCATCAGGAATTTTTGTGAATATCACCAGCTAATTCTAAAATTTGTATGGAAAAGAAATTAACATAGTGAAAAGAACTTCTGACAAAGAACTTGCATCCAGAATACATAAAGAACTCTCAAAACTCAACAAGAAAACATCATACCAAGTCCCAACTTGAAAACAGAGTAAAATATTTGAACATCCACTTCACCAAAGAAAATATACAGATGGCAAATGAGCTCATAAACAGATGCTCAAAATTATTAGTCATTTGGGAAATGCACATGAAAGCCACAATGAGATACCATTATAAACATATTAGAATGGCTATTATCAAAAAAACCCTGACAATACCAAATGCTGGCAGGGATTTTGGAGCAAGCAGAACTCTCATATGCACTGCTGGTGAGAATGCAAAATGGCACAGCAACTTTAGAAAACAATTTGGCAATTTTTTAAAAGGCTAAACATGCACATACCACATGATTCTGCAGTCCCACTCCTCAATATTTACCCTAGTGATCAAAAACTTAGGTTCCCACTAACAAAAATTTACATTCCCACACTCACAAAAAAAAGTCCCTGTACGGCACCTGGGTGGCTCAGTTGGTTGAACATCCATTTCTGGATTTTGGCTCAGGTTGTAATCTCACGGTTCATGGGATCAAGCCCCTCTTCAACGAAGATCCTCTCTCTCTCTGTGCCGCTCCCCTGCTCACACTCTAAACAAACAAACAGACAAACAAAACTAACTAACTCACTAAAAACATGAGTGAAGTCAGTATCATGCATACCATAATTTGTCAATGTTTATATTTGATCTGAATAAATAAGGAAAATACATAAGAGGTAAATAAATTAATGGGAAAATATTTGATTTTGTGTTTTCTTTAAAAATAAACCTGTGAGACACAAAGTAGAATAGTGATTGCCAGGGCCTGGGAGAAGGAAATAATGGAGAGTTATTGTTCAGTGGGTATAGAGTTTCAGTTTTACAAGATGGATTTATGGAGATGGATGGTGAATGATGACATATGATCTCACAGAAGCATGCACTGAAGAATATTTAACAATTTTGTTATGTGTATTTTACCACAATACAATAATTGATAATATTCAGATACTAAAAATAAAATTCTAAAATCTCAAAAACTTTACAAACTAAAAAATTTTAAAAAGTTACAAGACAAAAATTAAGCTGGGTGATTTTACCTTTATGCAGTACAAGCAGAAAACTAAGTTAATATGGTTTGGCCCAGTAATTTAGAGAAGTATCATTGGTATAGTATATTCAAGTTAAATTTAAAAATTTCTGATCTCTCACATGTTATATCATAAAATTATGAGGATACTTTACTACATATCTCAAGAACAAATAGTCTAGGATTTTGGTCATGGTATAGAAATATGCACTGATTTAAAACAAAGAAGAAGAAGAAAAATGTACACTGAGACATTTTTGACCCTACTGATAATACAGTGGATTATTCTACAGAGCTTATGAGGGCTTGGAACTATACCTGGTTGGGTTTTGCAGAACTGGACATGTTCCATGTGCTCTAGAGCTTAACACAATGGCTTGCATTATGGATTATCATTTTGCCATCAGGGTTGAAAAGACTAATATCCCACCATGGATTCTTTCCCTGATTCTAAGAGATTATAAAATTGCATTCAGTAGATTTTAGATGTTTCAACTTACTGGTACTGCTAACATTATTTTCTTTTCCAGTTCCAAAGCTAACTGGGTAAAAATTCCCAAGACCCTACCCAGGCTCCCATAAAGTAGAATGAGAATTTTTTCCCCTGCCCCCATCTGATGTTCTTCTCCTCTTTAATGATAAAGCTTTCTTGCACACGCTTTCTCTATTTATAGCTCAGACAATCAACTCCAGGCAGGTGGTTCTATTGAAAGATAAACAAACTTGTAATAACTCCCCACTGGTTCCTACATCACCAGCTGGGCTGACAAGGCAGGCTGCAGGTGAGTGAACTCATCCGGGGATGTTGGCCATTTACTACAGGGCTGGGGACCCACAGCGACTTTGGCCAAGAAGCAGCTGGTACTCTCGGCATTTCTATCTTTTAACAGAAATCAAAATCAATGGTCGTCTAACTGGTTAAAAGTATCAGATGGGTTTTCATCTGATATGCCAAACTCCAAAAATGCCATATCGTCTCTACTGCCTTTATGTAATGTGCTTATTGATCTCGGAGGACTTTCAGAGAATTTTGTTGAACATTCTTACCTTTGAAAATGTGATTCGGTCCAGTTGGAGTGGCCTCAGGCATCTCAGGACACATGCCTCCTCACTTCCACATTGTCTCTTTCGCTGTCTGGGAAAAGATCTACATTCTTACATGAAAAGTGCAGTTGAAAAATGACAAGAATTCCTCCCTCAGAAGTAGATTTCCACAAACTCCCTTTTTCAGTTTTCCATTTCCATCCATGGTCTCTTTGGATCTTTATACCACCCAATGAATGAACTTGCACTAGCTCTTCTAATATCCTAATTAATTCAGTCTATTACTATAGTAAAAGCTATCCCTGTGGTCACAAGTCTAGTCTTCAAAATTGTGGGGCTTTTTTTCCATTGAGGTATAATTTAAATAGAATGTTATGTTAGTTTCAGGTGTACAATATGATTTGATATTTGGGTATACTGCACGGTGATTGCCACAACAAATGTAGTCAACATTCATCATCATACATAGTTATAAATTTATTTTTTCGTGTGATGAGGATTTTTAATATCTATTCTCTTAGCAACTTTCACATATGCAGTACTGTATGTTAACTATAGTCACCATGCTGCCATTACATTCCATGATGATTTACTTATTTTATAACTGCAACTTTATACCTTTTGACCTATTTAACCTACCCGCTACCCCTGGCAACCACCAATCTGTTCTCTGTTTCTATGAGTTGGTTTTGTTTTTATTTTGTAGAGTCCACATATAAGTGAGATCATTTGGTATATGTCTTTCTCTGTCTGACTTCTTTCACTTAGCTAATCCCTTTAAGGTCCATCCATGTTGTCACAAATGGCAAGATTTCATTCTTTTTTATGCCTGAATAATCATTCTGTGTGTGTATTATTTTTTAAATTTTATTTATTTCTGTTTTTATCCATCCATTCATCTGTCAGTAGACACTTAAGTTCTTTCCATGTCTTGGCTATTATTAATAATGCTAAAATTAACATGTAAGTGTAAATGTCTTTCTGAGTTAGCGTTTTTGTTTTCTTCAGATAATACCCAGAAGTGAATTGCTAAATCATACAGTAGTTCTATTCTTAGGTATTTTAGGAGCCTCCATACTTTTTTCCATAATGGCTGCACCAATGTCTATTCCCACCAGCAGTGCACAAGGATTCCTTTTTCTGCACAGCCTTGTTATGTCTTGTCTTTTTGATAATAACCATTCTAATAAGTGTGAGATGATATCTCATCGTGATTTAGATTTGCATTTCCCTGAGGCTTAGTGATGTTGAGCATTTTTTCATATATCTGTTATTCGTCTGTATATCTTCTTTGGAAAATTGTCTATTCAGATCTTCTGTCCATTTTTCAATTGGTGTTTGGGGTTTTTGTTGGTGTTCTTGTTTGCTGCTGAGTTGCATGAATTCTTTATATATCTTGGATGTTAACTCCTTATCAGATATATGATTTGCAGATATTTTCTCCTGTTCAGTAGGTTGCCTTTTCATTTTGTTGATGATTTACTTTGCTGTGCAGAAGCTTTTTAGTTTGATGTGGTCTCACATGTTTAGTTTTGCTTTTGTTGCCTTCGCTTTTGGAGCCAGAGCCAAAATATCACAAAAACCAATGTCAAAGAATTTACAACATATGTTTTCTTCTAGGAGTTTTATAGTTCCAGGTCTTATATTCAAGTCTTCAATCCATTTTGAGTTAATTTTTGTGGACGGCATATGATAACGGTCCATTTACAATATTCTGCTGTGGCTTTCACAATTACATTTTGGCTTCTCTCACCCAAGGCTTCTCATGTTTCTTTAAGTATAAAGGATGTTTACTGGCCACTAGCATCTTTCCAAGGTATAGCCCAATCCAACACACAGTTACTATTCATCAAGGAAATGGGGAATCTCTCCTTGAAGAGCATGTGAGAGAAGTAGACAATTAACTACAATATATTTGTCATGTATGGATGTGACACATAAACAATACTTTGTGATATTGAGTACATTTTTAGACATGAAAGGGAGAAGTAAATTGTGTCTGCAGATGAGGCTGGTAAGGTGTTGTAAGGGTCCAAACACAGAGGGTTTTATAGAATGATGGAGGAGCCTCTAAAAATGTATATCAGAAAACCAGGATTATCAAATTTCCATTTTGAGAGGACACTCTAGTAGAAGTCTGGTGGCTGGGTTTAGACAGATGAGAAGCAGGTCAATAAAGCCCTCCATTGGATTGCTGTCATAATTCAGGAGAGAGTATGTGCCAAGAGTAATGGATATGAAAATAAGTATCTGAAAGCTTTTTTGAGAAGCATTTGTTTAAATCCTAGGTTCTCAGCCCCAAAAACAGTCTATACAGGTAATAGATGCAGGAATTTGGAAATCCCAGAACAAAATCTTCTGTATTTTAATTTTTGCTTATTAATTAAGATTATTTATTGGAGATATCAGAAGATAATTTAGTAATGGTGTCCAATATTTATCAATTGTTGAGGAAGTATAGCTCACAAGAGGAGAAATTTATATAAGATCTAAGATTTAAGACTATGAATTTTTTCAACTTTTAATTACCAGTATTACCGGGCAATGGGCATATAGACCTATGCATGCACATAATATCCTGCCTATCAGAATGCCTCATATTTAGATTTTTCTGAATAGCAGGCAACGTAACCTGTTATGTCCCCTTCATTATGTTATGAAAGAGAAGGAAAGAAGTTACGTGTTTTCTAAAGACAAATTTTACTACATATGCTTCTTTTATTTTGCAGAGAGTAAGCTAATGTATTGATTTACAACCCCATGCTTCTTGTTGAGTTTACATGTTCTAATGCCCTGTTTGTGCCGCTTCAAAGTGGGACCCAGTCCCAATTTCTAAAACATAATAGTAAAACCACAGTCCTTTACAGCTGGAGGTTTCATGAAAAAAGATATGGCACAAAAAGCTATAATTAAGATTCATCATATTTCTGCACTTTCCAACCCAGTTGTCTTTTACAGCAGAAGAACAGCTGGTCTGTGTTCTTTGTCCCATGGGGTAACCCAGACTCATTTCTGAGGGAGCTGAGCCCCCAGCTACTATGTTCTTCTTAAACCATGGCTGTTTTAGTTGCCTATATAAATAGGCTATTGCTAGACACGAAAGCACCATGATGCCCCCCAGTAACTTCTATGGGTTGTAGATATCATTGTCTCCACTCTCATTGTATAGCAGTTCTATATCTTTATGATTATCAGGATCGTGATTCCTGCCAGTATAAGAATTCTTTCTTTTCTACATGCTAGACCACAAGCATGAGGTGCCCCAAATAACCACATAGCAGTTACTGATTTTGGTTTAGTGGAATTTTTGTGTGTGTACTCTGAAAAAAGTGTTCCCCTTCTACCAGAAACCAGGATCTTTAATGCAGCAAAATGTAGACTTTTGCAGATGGCAAGCACAAAGTCTTCAAGTCAATTGATTAGAATTAATGATGAGGGTGAGGAACTCCTCTTTCCACCCCATGGATCTCAGATCGATATTGATAATTTTCATGACACAGCACCATGTAATGGTATCTTAAAGGACAGCACCTCAACTCACAGAGTGTCTTCTCCATGCTGTGGTTTAGCTCTGCCTTTAAGATGGTTGGCTGTCAGTTTCCTGTTGATGCAATTCATAGGAGGACCAGTGTCTCAATAGTCATGCCCATTGTCATATTTGCTTTGCCATAAAGTAGATTCCTGAGCCTTCTGACACTGAGACACTGCAGGCAAGGAAGATAACATCCATACTTTGAATATGTATCATTCTCAATAAAATGAATCACTGAAGGTAGTCTAATGTTACCAGCTTGTCAGCCAGTGGCTAAATCATCTCCTTGAGGAACAGTAGAGGTAAAACTTTCAGCAGTAGTTATAATAAACTTGGTGAGATGGATTTAATGCCAATTCAACTATGCATAGCATCCATCACTCCCATCATGACTCCTTTGTTCATGGGAAAACAGTGGGAAAGCCAAGGACAGATGCTGACAAGCATCTCCTGAATGAGACATTCTGGACAGTTAGTTTTCAGTCCTTGCTCTGGGATGGATAGTCTCTGATCAGAATTGACATGAGACATAGAATTCTACACACTGTGTGTCTGCTCCCACAGGTCCATCCATATACATCTCCTTGCCTCTGATCTCTAAGACTTTCACCACTGCCAGTGAGTCATGTTTATTCCTCCCTCAGACTACTTATTTCTTCAAAGCGCATGATCACATGCACTACCCAGACTACTGCTTCTGAGATTTCCCATAGTTACCATTCTTTAGGTATATCCTTGTATAGGTCTTTACTGGACCAGGAGCACTTTATCAGTTTGCATTAACAAACAAGCTGTTCTAACCATCAGCTGGTCATGGTGTGAACTGAGGTAAAGCATTGGTATGACCCAGGTAGATAAATGATGTATGAATACCTTATTCTTGTAATTTACTTATACTCAGAAGACCTGAGTGGGATCAATTGTGCCAATACTGGCCCATAAGGCATAGCTCAGGTCACATCATAAATTAATATTGCCTGGCTAAGCATTCATTATTAGGTGCCAGTGGCATGCTGTTAGTTGCCTTTCAAATATCATGACTTGATTTCAGAATCCTGTACTTCTATATTGCCACTCTTTTATCCACATCTTTATCTGCCTTACTAGTCACAATTCTCCAAATAAACAGAACTGATTGGTTGGATGGATGGATAGATATGTTATTGGCATAGATAGATAGATAGATAGATAGATAGATAGATAGATAGACAGACAGACAGGGCTTTTAAAGAATTGGCTCATGCACACAATTGTGACAGTGGAAAATCCAACATTTGTGGGGCAGGCCAGCCAGCAGTCTGGAAATTCAAGTAGAATTTCTACACTGCAGCATTTAGGCAGATTTTTTTCCTCAGGAAACTTCAGTCTTTCTCTTAAAGCCTTCATTGAATGGATGAAACTCAACCATATTACAAATGAGAGTAATTTAACTGATAGTAAATATATTGATTTATTTGAAGGAAAAAAATGCCTTTACAGTTACACCTACACTAATGTTTAAACAATTGGGCACCAGAGCCTAGCCACATTGATATATGAAATTAACATTCATATCCACTGTGTATTCCCTAGATCTTTGCATCTACCAGGCTATGTTGACTAAACAGAAGAATTGCTTTTATCTTTTATCACAGCCTAAAACTGGACTATAACCATCTCTTACTCTCAGTTCTTCTAAAGAATGAAAAGCATTCTGAGTTACTCAATGAATAAATCAGAAAAGAATGCCTTAGTATATGCTACCTCCAAAATCAGAAAGAAATTTTCAAGTGTTGTGTGTCCTTCTTAGTGATAGAAGCCAAAAAGTAGATTATCATGCCCTTCACACTGGGGGATATGTATGTTACAGAACAATTGACTCCTAAAAACTCAAACACAATGAGAAAGAACCCTTAACAATTGTATTTTTTTTTTCTCCCACTCTCTAATACTGCAAAGGCATTCAGAGTATTTGTCAAGTTTTCCTGTCTAGGTCTGATTAGTAGGGTATCATCAATATTGCAGACCAATATAATGAAGGAATGCCAAGTAGATCAAGTTGTCTTTGGACTATATTGTACCCAGAGTTATAAGAAGTAAGATAGCTCTGGATCAAGATTGTAAACATGTACTATTATTCATTGTGGTTTAATGTGAAATGTTCTCCATCACAAGGCTGGAAAATAATGCATTTTCAGGATAGATAATCACATACCAAGTTCCAAAGTCTATATTTATCTGCCCAAGTGAAAATATGATATTTGACATGGCAACTTTAATTGTTTAAGTATAATTGGTAATGCTTATCCTTAGCCCAATGGTTTATAGAGGACAATACCAGCGAATTACATTTTTCTGTGATGGGGAAGACCACCCTAGCATGCTTTGACTATAAAAGAAGTATTATTCAATACCATCCCACCTGATTTGTATTATTCCTTTTGATTTAGGTTTTTGGCTGATGGGGAGTGAAATGTTCAAGAGCCTCCATATGACTTGCCTACTGTTTTGGCTTTTATTCGTCTATGGCCATACCACCCTGAACACGCCCGATCTCATCGGTTTTGACTCTTATTCTACAAGGCAAGTAATCACTGTCAGGAATTTGCCCACCTTTAGGTACATTCATCCTAAGTTTTCACTGATACTAGGGGGAAAATTATACAGTAGGTATGGGGACTAATTTGACGAAAAGTCAGAAAAACTTTGTCTCTAATGGGCCAGAGTAGATATTTTAGATTTTGCAGATCATATGGTATCTATTGCAGTTATTCAGATATGCTGTAGGAACACAGAAGCCGGCACAGACATTAAAAGATAAATATGTCTGTGTTCCAGTAAATCCTTATTTATATAAGTTGATGGTAGGCAAAATTTGGCTATGGGCCATAGCTACAGGCTTCAAAAGATCTGAGTATTCCCCTTTCCTTAGTATACTCTGCTAAATTGCCCTAGAGGAGAATTAGAAGAAAGCACAATTATACTGTATACTTTCTGTGATATTTCAGGACTCTTCCTTTGAGGACTCAGGTTTCCATTCAATAGATGGGCCTAGGATCTGAGAATGTGCTCATCTCTAGAATGAGGAGAAGGGATCATGATTATCCATTGCAACAATTGACATCTGGCTTTTTTCCTTTGCTCTTGATGTCTTGTCATTGTTGTTATACACTCAAGTATAGCACCCTGGCTGCTGGACCATCTATCTCGTACCACAGATTTTTGCAAGTCAAAATGCCCTGGTTTCCATCTTGCTTTTGCTGTATGTTTCAGTGTTTAAATCCATCTTGCTTTTGATAGTTAAATTCTGCCATTTGGCTTTGAATATTATATACTCGCCTTATCACAAAGACAATAGAAAGTCCAGTTTCAAGGCAGGCTTTCCCACTATCAAGCTTGGCTTACAAAAAACAGTCACCACTGGTTTTTCTCCCTATCTAAAATGAGACGGAGAACAAAAAGAGGTATGTCACTGGTTGATGTTTGTTTTAAAAGACAGGATTAAAACACTTGACTGAGTGTGAAGAAAGCAATTCATTGTCTGTTACAAAACAAGTTGGGAGTGCTTCTAATCCATGTCTAGCATAACAGGAAAAAAAAAGTGTACTTAACATATTCCTCCCACGAAACCGTGAAGAAGTTACTTCTTGCTATCTCTCCTCATTTGCTAGCCGAAGAATCACGTTTTCGTCCCCAAGTAGCATCTAACTGGTAGCATATATGGTGATGAAATTGGTTAGGTATGGAGTGTGAAGGCAATTTTAGTACTGAATTTATTTAGTCCAGAACATTTCTTTTTGTACATGTAAGTGTAACTTAAACAAATCAATTCCATCTGATTAAACTCACTTTACATGGTTAATGTACCGTGGACACTCTTTCTCCTCTGGTGCTTTTCCCCAAGATCACAGGAAGAGCATTTAGATGTTTGTTTTGTATGTCACCCCAATGCACACAAAATCCAATAGATTCAAAAGGAAACATTGCATTAAATTAATTCAGCTTCAAGTTCAAAGGCTCATCATGTATGATAAATAAAACCAAGGGAAATGATCAGATGCAGTGTCACATTTCATTTAATATCTAAATCCACTCACAACAAGGTAATATCTAAGTCACTGTAGCCTTGCTATATCGTCCTATGGTACAGATCCTTAGGGAAGGAAAAAAGCTCAAAGAACCTGGAGTTGGCAAATTTAATGTGAAGTTATAAATGATTTAGAGCCATGGTTCTCCACCTTGGTTGAACTTTATAATCACCTAGGGAGCTAGTAAAATTCCCAATTCTCTGGCCTCACCCCAGACTAATTAATTCAGAATTTCTGGGGTTAAGACCCAGGCATCAATATTTTTGAAAGCTCCCCAGGTAATTCCCATGTGTGAGCAAGGTTGAAATCCTCTGATTTAGAGAGTGGTTCCCAAAGGTTGATGTGTTTCAAATCACCTAGATAGTTTGTTAAAACTCAGATTACTGGGCCTCACCTCGAGTTTCCCAATCGGTAGGTCCAGAATTTGCATTTTAAACAAGTTCCCAGGTGAAGATCTTGCTGCTGGTCTAGGGAGCACAGTCTGGGAACCACTACTTTAGAAGATAGCAGTGAATCTCAGATAAGAAGTAAATGCTATTATGTTGCTATTGATGTGGTCACAAATTACAGAAGATAACTCAGTAATTCTGTGATGGGCATGGGTACATCTGCTACCGGTGAGTTCTGTAGGAAGCAAATAAACTGGTCTATATAAATAAGTGCCCCAGTTACAAAAATCTGAAGTCCTGTAGCAGGAAAAATTCCACAAGCATAAGTATTTAAATATGAGTGTGGGAATGTAGAGGATAGAAGAATAGATTGGTGATTTGAAATACATGGAAAAGCCTAAATCTAAGACTAAATCATCATTGTTTTGACAAACTGAGGAACAAACTATTTTATAGGTGGCTTTATTATCAACATTAAGGGAATAAAATAAACCTGCAAATATGTCTCGATGATTACAAATCCGAACTGGTCTTGGAATACATTTCAGAAGCAATATTTGACTACTCATGTTTTTATGTTCTACAAATTTAAAATATATCATAGAGTATAAATAAGGCTCAAGCAGAAGAGGTCCTAAGTTGAACATTATTTTTTTTCTTTTCCCCTATATGATACCAAGATTGAATAAAATACTTAGTATTTTGCCTATGTATATACTGACATGGAAAAAATCCAAGATACTTTATTAACAAATAAATTATGAAGAGTCTTGTATATTGCAATAGATATGAAATTGAAAGCATATGTGCTAAACAGAAACCTGTGTTTCTTTGTGGTGAAGAATTTTAGAACACTAGTCTCTATTTTTTCTATTTTGCAATTCTTGTATTACTTACTGTATTTATTTACTTTACATTGTAGAAATTAAAAAATACAATACGATCACACTAAAAAATTCTAAATAAAGAATAAGGATAAACTGAGAACACAGTTGCCAGAAATAAAGACTAAATTTCACAGCCTCCTTTGCAATGAATTATCATGTGACCAAACTCTGGTCAAGGAAATGGAAGCACATGTGTCATGTGCGCCTTTCATTGAGTATATTTAAAGGGAAAGGGACATATCTACCTTCCTTCCTTCTTTCCTTCCTTCTTTCCATCCTTCCTTCAAGCCTTTCTTCCTTCCCTCCCTCCTTAATTTCCTCCCTCCATTCCCTCACATTCATCCTCCTTTTCCTCTTTCCTTCCCTTCTCCTTTGTTCTTTCCTTTTTTATTCTCTTTTAAATCAAAACTATATTTTTTAGAGCAGTTTTAGGTTCACGGCAAAATTGAGAGGAAAGTACAGAGATTTCCCATATACTCTGTGCCCACACACATGCATAGCCACCACAGTTACCAACATCCCCCATCAGGTGGTACTTAATTGCAACTGATGAACCTACATTGACACTTTATTATATTCAGAGTTCACATCACTGTTCACTTTTGGTTCTGTGCATTCTATTGATTTGGAAAATGTATAATAATATGTTTCCATCATCATTGTATCATTAGACTATTTTCATTGCCCTAACAATCTGCTGTACCCTCCTCATTCACCTCTCCCCCCAACCCTCTGCCAACCAATTATCTTTTTATTGTGTCCATAGATTTACCTTTTCTATAATGTCATATATTTGGAATCATATAATATGTAGCCTTTTTAAGATTGACCTCTTTCACTTAGTAGTAAGTGTTTAAGTTTCCTCCAAGATTTTTCATGGCTTGACAGCTCATTTCTTCTTAACGCTACATAATATTCCATTGTCTGGATATACCACACTTTATTTATGTGTCCACCTACTGACAAACATTGTGGCTGTTTCCAGGTTTGGGCAATTATAAACAAAGCTGCTTTGTGCAGATTTTTGTGTGGTCATTAGTTTTCAACTTCTCTGGGTAAACACTAAAGACTAAAATTTCTAGATCTTATAGTAAGAGTGTATTCAGTTTTGTAAGAAACTACCAAACAGTCTTCTAAAGTGGCTGCAATGTTTTGCATTCCCACCAGCAGTGAATGAGAGTCCCTGTTGCTCAAAGTCCTTGTCAGTATTTGATGTTGCCGGTGTTCCAGAATTTGACCATTCTAACAGCTACATACTAATATGACAGTGTTGTTTCAATTTACATTTTGCTGATGACAGATGATGTGGAGCATTTTTTCATATGCTTACTTTCCATCTGTACATCTTCTTTGCTGAGGTATCTGTTAAAGTCCTGGCTCATTTTTCAGTTGAATTGTTTACTATTGTTGAATTAAGAATTCTTTTTTAATATTTTATTTTTGAAAGGGACAGAGACAGTGCAAGCAGAGTAGAGGCAGACAGAGAGAGGGATACAGAGACTCCAAAGCAGGCTCCATGCTCTGTGCTGTCAGCATAGAACTTGATGTGGGGCTCCAACCCATGAGCCATGGGTTGGATGCTTAACCAACTGAGCCACCTAGGTGACCCTCTTTTTATATTTTTTAGAGCACTCCTTTATCAAACATGTTTTGCAAATATTTCTCCCAGTTTGTGTCTTCTCATTATCTTGACATTTTCTTTTACAGAGCAGAAGTGGGTTTTTTTTGTTTTTTTGTTTTTTTTTAATTTTAATGAAGTCTGACTTGCCAATTATCTCTCTCATAGATTATGCCTTTTGTGTTGTATCTAAAAAGACATCACCATACAAAAGTCATGCAAGTTTTCTTCTATGTTATCTTTTGGGAGTTTTATAGTTTTGTGTTTTACATTTAGGTCTGCGGTCATTTTGAGTCCACTTTTGTGAAGGCTGTGAGATCTGTATCTTGGGTTCATTGTTTTTCATGTCAATGTCCATTTTTTTCCAGCACTTTTTGTAGGAAAGTACATCTTTGCTCCATTGAATTGCCTTTGTTCTTTTGTTAAGTAAGCATCAGTTGACTGTATTCATGTGGGTCTGAATCCGGGCTCTCTATTCTGTTTCACTGATCTATTTGCCTCTTCCTTTTGCAAATAGCATACTATCTCATTTATGTAGCATTATAGAAAGTCTTGAAGTCAGGTAGTGTCTGACCCCAACTTTGTTCTTTTCCTTCAATATTGTGTTGACTATTTTGGATTTCTTTGGCTCTTCATATAAAGTTGAGAATCAGTTTGCTGAAATCCACAAAAAAATGTGATATTGTTATATCTACAAAATAATGAATTTCTGTAGATGAAGTTGGAGAGAACTGACATCTTGAAAATATTGAGTCTACTATCCACAAACATGGGCTGTCTCCCCATTTAAGTCTTTGAGTTCTTTCTTTCTTTTTTTTCAGTTGAATTATAATTAACAAATAGTGTTATATTAGTTTCATGTGTACAATATGATACAAGTTCTGTACATTACTCAGTACTCATCAAGATACATTTGCTTTTTAATCCCCTAATTCTTTGGTTTTGTTCATCAGAGTTTTGTAGTTATCCTACTTTTGTCAGGTTTATTTGGTTTGGTTGATACCAAACTCTTTCACTGTGGATGGCAGGAGGGGTGGGGATTGCTAATGTAAACGGTAATGGGCATTTAATGTTCAATTCTATGTGTTCATTGTTTGTATATAGGAAAGTAATTGACTTTTGTGCTTTAACCTTATATCTTGCAACCTTGCTAAAATTGCTTATTATTTCCAGGATTTTTTTTTGTCAAAAAAGATTTTATTTTCCATATAGATGATCATGCAGTCTGTGAACAAAAACAGTTTTATTCTTTCTTCCCAATCTATATAGCTTTCACTTTCTTTTCTTAGTGTATTAAGGATTTCTAGTATGATGTTGAAAAGTAGTGGCAAGGGGGAGAAGAAGGGCGGAAATGGTGGGGGAAAGGGAGAAAGGCAAACCATGAGAGACTCTTGAATGCTGACAAAAACTGAGGACTGGTGGATGTGGGGGGGAGGAGAGGTGGGCATGGAGGAGGACACTTGTGGGGATGAGCACCGGGTGTTATGTGGAAACTAATTTGACAATAAACTATTTGTAAAAAACATAAAAAAATAAAAAATAAAAAAAAGTAGTGGCAAAAGGAAGGAAACACCCTGTTTGTGTTCCTGATCTAAATGGGAAAGATTCAAATTTCTTAACATTGGGTTGTGACACTACCTGTTACTTTCTTTTTTTATTTTTTTAATATTTTGACATTTATTTTTGAGAGACAAAGCATTAGCAGGGGAGGGGCAGAGAGAGGGAGATAGAGAGTCTGAAGCAGACTCCAAGCTCTGAGCCGTTTGTCAGCACAGAGCTTGACGTGGGGCTCAAACTCACAAACCATGAGATCATGACCTGAGCTGAAGTCGGACGCTCAACCAACTGGCCACTCAGGTGTCCCTGTTATTTTCTTTTTAAGATGCTTGGGGTGCATGGGTGGCTCATTTGGTTAAGCATACAACTTCGGCTCAGGTCATGATGTCACAGTTTGTGGGTCTGAGCCCCACGTCAGGTTCTATGCTGAGAGCTAGCTCAGAGCCTGGAGCCTGTTTCACATTCTGTGTCTCCCTCTCTTTCTGACCCTCCCCTGCTCATGGTGTCTCTCTCTCTCAGAAATAAATAAAAACATTAAAAAAAATTATTCAAAAAAGATGCTTTTTATCAAGCTGAAGAAGTTCCCCTCTATACCTAGTTTACTGAGAGTTTTACCATGAATAGGTGTTGGATTTTGTCAAATGCTTTTTTGCATTTATTGATATGATTGTGTGATTTTTTTCTTTATTCTATTGATATAATGGATTATTTTGATTGATTTTGTAATGACAAACCAGCGATTCATATGTGGGATAAATCCCACTTGATCATAATGTATGATTTTTTTATTATGTCATCAGATTCCATTTGCTGTTTTTTTTTTTTTTTTAGGATGTCTGCATCTATGTTCATGAGAGATATTGATCTGTAGTTGTTTTTCTTGTAATCTTTTTGCCTGGTTTTGGTATTAGGATAATGATAGCCTCGTAGAATGAGTTAGGGAGTATTCTCTCTCCCTCTGTCTTCTGAAAGAAATTGTAGAAAATTGGTATAATTTCTTCCTTAAAAGACTGACAGAACTTAGCAGTGAACCTATCCGGAACTGATGGTCTCCATTTTGATGGGCCTAACTGAAATTATTGACTCAATTTCTTTGATAGATATTGACCTATTTTGATTGTTTATTCTTGCATGAGTTTTGATGCATTCTTTTTTTCAAGGTATTGGTCCATTTCATCTAGGTTATCAAATTTTGGGTCATCGAATTATTCATATTATTCCTTTATTATCCTTTTAATATCCACAGGGTCTGTACTGACACACCTCTTTCATTTCATTCATATTAGTAATTTGTGTCCTTTTTTTTTTTTTTCTTAAATAGCCTGGCTAAAGGCTTATCAATTTTATTGATTGTTTCAACAAACCAATGTTTGGTGACAATTCTTCTCTATCAACTTCCTGTTTTTAATTTAATTGATTCCTACTCTTTTTGTTATTTCTTTATTTAATTGGCTCTTTTTCTAGTTTCCTAAGGTGGACACAGATTTTTTATTTTAAATCATCTGTTTTTTTTTTTTAATATGTTTATTTATTTCTAGGAGAGAGAGAGAGAGAGAGAGAGAGAGACAGTGTGAGCAAGGGAGGGTCAGAGAGAGAGGGAGACACAGACTCTGAAATCGGCTCCAGGCTCTGAGCTGGCAGTCAGCACAGAGCCTGACGCGGGGCTCGAACCCACGAACCGAGAGATCATGACCTAAGCGAAAGTCGGACGCTTAACCGACTAAGCCACCCAGGCGTCCCTTAAATCATCTGTTTTAATGTATGCATTCTATACTATAAATTTCCCAGTAGATATTGCATTTGCTGTATATTACAAATTTCCAATCGTTTGTTTCCATTTTCATTCAGTTCAAAATATGCTTTTAATTTTCTGGAGATTTCTTCCTTGACCCATGTATTATTTAGAAATGTGAAGTTTAATCTCCATTTCTCTTATTGTGTTTTTAGCTTAATTCCAGTGTGCTCTGAGAGTAGATCTTATATGATTCATATTCTTTTAAATTTGTTAAGGTTCATTTTATGGCCCAGAATACTGTCTATCTTGGTGAATGTTCCACATGAGCTTGAGAAGTATATGCATTGTGCTGTTTTGGGATGAATTAGTCTGTAGTCGTTAATTATATCCAATTGATTAAAGGTGTTTTTGACTTCACCTATGTCCTTACTAATTTTTCTGCTTGCTGAATCTGTCCATTTCTGAGAGAAGGGTGTTGAAACCTCTGGCTATGCTAGCAGCTTCATCTATTTCTCTTCACAAATCTGTCAGTTTTTGCCTCGTGTGCACACTCCGTTGTTAGGCACATACACATTAAGGACTGGTATGTCTTCTTGGAGAACTGACCCCTCATTATGTGATATCCTTCTTATCTCTGATAAATTTCCTTGCTTTGAAGTCTGCTTTGTCTGAAATTAGGATAGCTGCTCCTGTTTTCTTTTGATTAGTTCCACCTTAGCATATTTTTCTCCATCCATTTACCTTCAGCCCATATGTGTGTTTATATTTATAGTGGGTTTCTTGTAGACAACATATTTTTGGATCTTGTGTCTTAATCTGTTATGACATTCTGTTTTTTAATTCACATATTTAGATGATTGATAGGTAAAATACTTTTATATTGATATAGTTGGATTACTATTTATCATATTTGTTGCAGTTTTCTATTAGTTGCCCTTGTTCTTTTTTGTCAGTGCAGGCAGTTAGCACAGAGCCCGATGCGGGGCCTAAACCCACGAACTGCGAGATCGTGACCTAAGTGAAAGTCGGAGCTTAACCAACTAAGTCACCCAGGTGCCCCGTCCTTTTCACATTTCTTGCAAGACATGTCTACCAGCAAAAAAATTCCCTCAATTTGTTTGTCTATGAAAGTTTTTATTTCTTCTTCACTTTTGAAGGATAATTACACAGGATATAAAATTCTAGGTTTGGGGAGGGGGGTTTCTTGCAATGCTTTAAATATTGCACTCCATTCTCTTCTTGTTTGCATGGTTTCTGTGGAGTAGGTAAGGCATTTTTATCCTCTAGTATTTTTTAAAAAAATTTTTCTTTATCTTTAAAGTTCAGTAGTTGGAAAATGATAGCCTTCATGTAGTTTTTTGGTATTTATTTTGCTTGGTGTTCTCTGAACCTCCTGGATCTGTAGTTTGGGTTTTGGCATTACTTTGGGGGAAATTCCCAGTCATTATTGACTCAAATATTTCTTCTATTCCTTCTTCTTTCTTCTCATTCTGTGATGTGCATTATTTATATGTTATACCTTTTGTAGTATCCCACAGTCTTTGGATAGTCTGCTTTGTTTTGTTTATTCTTGGTCTTGGTCTTGTTCTTGTTTTTAATCTTTGTTCTCTTTGCTTTTTGGTCTTGGAGATTTCTATTGATATGTTCTCTGATTCAGACGTTCTTCCCTCAGCCATGCCCATTCTACAAATGAGCCTGTCATTATTTCTGGTACAGTTGTTTTTACATCTAATATTTATTTTTTGGATCTTTCTTTACATGTCCATCTCTCTACTTACATTGCCCATCTTCTCTAGCATGCTGTCTACCTTATCCATTAGCAACCTTAGCAGATGAGTCAGAATTGTTTTAAGCTAGCAGAGTGATAATTCCAAACTCCCTGCCAAATCCAGTTTAGATGCTTGCTCTGTGTCTTTAGTTTGTGCTTTTTGCCTTTTGTATAACTTTTATTTTTTTCTTGGTAGTTGAACAGGATGGACCAGGTATAAGGAGCTGCTGTAAGTAGACCTTTGCTTATGGTGCAGTGTGGGTGGAAGAAAATTGTTCGATAGTTTATGATTAGATCTCGGTCTTTTAGTGCACCTATGCCTCTGGACTGTGAACTTCACAAGTGTTTCTGAGATTTCTTTTTTCTTTTGTCTTCTGTGGAACAGAATAACTAGGCTAGAGTTGGTTCTTGTCCTTCCCCCAGGTCCATTAGGCTCTGATAATAGCCCAGCAGGTTAGGTTCTGGTTAACTAGTTTCTCCTGAGGACAGACCTTGTTAAAAAGAACATATAACTTCTCGTGTATTCCACAATGGTCTTTTTCTTTCCCCCATGTTAGAAACTTGAGGGCATGTGTGTGTGGATATATATATATCTATATATATAAATACATATATATCCACACACAATATATATACATACACACACACACACACACACGCACGCATTTCTTTTTCTAATAACCTTGATTAAACTCCTGGAGTTAAATTTCACAACACTTCTGGGGGGGTGAGGGAGAAAGGAGGGGGCTATAGTTGGGTTTCTCTGGATTTTTTTGAACTCTCATATTTGTCCACACTGAGTCTCAAATAATTTGTCAATTACAGTTTAGGTTTTCTTACCCTCAGCACTGGTTCCCAGATTGCTTTCTGCTCCTTCATCTCTGCTTGAGTAAACCACAACTCCCCATCTGTGTCAGCAATATTGGGGGCAGTGATTTTCCCTGTTTCCTCGCCTGTCTTACAGATTCAAGAAGAGTTGTTGATTTTTCAGTCACTTCAACTTTTTGCTTATTGGAATGACAGAGCAGTGACTTCCAAGATACTTACATGAAGAACTGGGAACGGGGGCATGTCTTTGTTTGCCCCTTCTTTCTAGGAATGAAGATCAGATGGCTGGAGCATGAGTAGCTAACAGAGACCATGAAGCAAAAGCCACATGCTGAGCGAGGATGTGGAGATACAAAAGATAGAAGAATCTTTGGTTTCTCATATCGTGGCATGACATTCTAGTCCTGCATTTCCTGAATCTAGACTTGAACATGAGACAAAAATGAACTTTAAATTGCTTTTAGCCACTGTTTTGGGAGGTTTTGAGTCATTTGGAACTGAAACATATTTATTTATTTTTAAATATTTTTATTTATTTCTAGGAGAGAGAGAGAGAGACAGCGTGAGCAGGGGAGGGTCAGAGAGAGAGGGAGACACAGACTCTGAAATCAGCTCCAGGCTCTGAGCTGGCAGTTAGCACAGAGCCCGACGCGGGGCTCGAACCCACGAACCACGAGATCATGACCCAAGCGAAAGTCGGATGCTTAACCAACTAAGCCACCCAGGTGCCCCGGAACTGAAACATATTTAAATGTAACAATGAGGAGGAATAAGGTCTATATATCAAATCTTGGGTTCCAGGAGAATGTTGATGGAATAAACATTAATAAGTAAGAAAGAAAATAAGGATATCACAACTAGGGTATGGCTTCAGCAGGTGAGGATAAACATTCTATGGTAATTTCCAAAGCCCTGGTAGAATAGCGAGGATTTTATTACTGTTTACAGAAAAGAAAAGAAAAAATATAAAACAAATAAAAACAAAACTACTGCTGATGTCACGAGAGGGTAAATTGAAAAGATGCCTTTTGAAGCTGTCTTGCAGATTCAGGAAGCGGATCACACCTCTCTCTCCATTAAACAAGTTGTATTAACTTCCTAGAATAACAGAAAATTCATACAGAATGGAGGAAACTACCACCCCGTGAAGACATTTAATTAGTAGAACTTTAAAAGTTACTTTCCTAGCTTTAGGGGTGTGTGTGTGTGTGTGTGTGTGTGTGTGTGTGTGTGTGTGTGTGTGTGTGTGTTCAATTTAGAGCTTTTCTGAACAGCCATTACACTATCTTAACAAGAATGTACAGAAAATCAATAAACTGAAAAGTTCAATGTAGTATAATATGACTAAACTTGAAAATATTGCACAAGATGGTATTACAGGGAGCTAATCCTACCCGATTTGTTCTTCTTACTACAATTCCTTTTAATGCATTGCAGTCCTTAGATAATGTACCTTTTGTTTTAAAGTCATTTCTGTACAGCAGGGAGTAATCCCTTGAGGCAACTTGATCTCAAATCCTTTTTTTTTTTTTTCCTCCTAAGTAAAATGAATGTCAGGTAAAATGTCTAGATAACCCCTAAAAAGTCAGGACTCGTCCACAGTAAAATCCACGGGGTAAAATTAAGAATTAATAACTGCATATAACAATAAATGCAGCAGAGTTTTTTTCCAGTATAGTAAATAGGTTACACAATGCTGAAGTATAGCAATATGTATATATTTCCCACTTCTTTGAAAAAAAGAGTTCTGCTCTTAAATTTTGAAGGGAAGTATTATTTCTTTTCTTTGAATTTGGGAGCAGTAGAATTTTATTTTCCTCTAAAATCAGCACGTTTGCCAGTGTAACTCTTGGGTGACTCTCCGAATAACTGGACTTTCAAATATTCTCAGTTGCAAACCATTTCCTTCTGGCTTCGGTACACCTCCCCCAAATGATAAGAAACTATTAAACTATTCAAAATGCTCAACTTTTTGGAATTTAGCCTAGCTGCTAGTAGTCCCTTGTATCTCAAGATTGTCCAAGGTCACACTGGGTTGTCTCCCTAGACTTAAAGTGGGACAGAGAAGCCAAGGTTCCCCAGGCTTCCCCGTTAACGGGGATCAGGAACTAAGTCAGTTGTTCCTCCTTTGGGAAACGACAGCATAGAAGTTAGGAAGGGGAAATACATAATGCATAGCACCCAGTTGTCTCAGAGCATGATTATCATTAGTGTCTGTAAGCCATGCAAGTGAAGACATCTGGAAGCTGGGTTCCGGCAAAGAAAACCAGAAGAGTAAGTGTGCCTGATACAAAGTGTGTAGTTACTTCAAGTCCTAATCATTGCTGGAAGCATTCAGAAGTGTGGCTCTTGTGTTTGAGGGCCAGGACCAGTCATCCAGGAGCTGAAGGTAGACTGGAAAAAGCAGGACAACCAACCTGTGTTGATACGTGTTCTTAGGCAGGCACTCAGACAAGTATTCTGTAACACTAACAAAGGGCAGATGTTCATTTGAACGTAAATGATTCAAGCTGAAGAATTATGCTCCAGAACCTCCAACATCAAAATTGAGGTAGCTTTGGCCAGGAAACATTGAAGGACCTCAATGAAAACTAAATCCTGAGACATAGAACTAAATATGGAAACTTAGTGATTAAACAAAAAGGAGAAAACAAAAGACAGAGAAGAAGAGGAGAGACAGAGAGGAGAGCAAAAGGAAGAGAAGGAGAAATATTTAATGATCCTTTGTCCTGTGCAAGTAACTTTTCTAAGCATTTTATCTGTATCCACTCACTGAATTCTTATAATCCTATTCTATGGGTTGAATGGTGGCTTCCTAGGTCTCTCAGGCCCTAATCTCCAGAACCTGTAAATGCTCCCTTATTTGAGGGGGTTAAAAAAAGCCTTTACAGATGTAATTAAGTTAAGAATCTTGAGATGAGATCATTCTAGATGATCCAGTGGGCCCTAAATCCAATGGCAGGTGTCTTTTCAAGGGACATACACAGGAGGCAAAGATTGGAGTGACACAGCCACAAGCCAAAGGACAGTAGTAACCACCAGATACAGGAAGGGTCAAGGAACACAGTCTCCCCTAGAGTATCTAGAGAGAGCATGTCCTTTACAGTACCTAGATTTGGGGCTTCTGGCCTTCAGAACCATGAGTAATTGAATTTCCATTGTCTTAAGCCATGAGATTTGTGGTGATTTGTTATGGCCACTATAGTAAACTAATATACTTATGAAATAGACAGTACCATTGTCCATATTTTATAGATGAGGAAACTGAACCTCAGGAATTTTGAGAGATACCCACGGTGACCTAGCTATCAAGTAAAAGTACAAGGATTGGAATCACTTTGGCTCCAAAGTCCACACCCTCATCTCTTCACTAGTCATTAATTCACAAAACCATGAAAATTACAGTATATAATCCTATCAAGATGCTGGAGATGCATTTCTACTTCCGTCAAAGGTTAGGACAGTGTAGGCTGGAACTTGCAAGTCATCAGTAACTTTAGCTACAGGATACTGAAAATAGGAGATGAGGAAATGATACAGAAAAGTACACAAATGATCCATTAATCAAACATCTGTTGGATGTTCTGGTTAACCTAACCCACAAAGATAAGGCCAATAAGCATGATTTTGGGTATGTAATATAAAGTCAGAAAATGATAAAATATATTAATTATATAGCCTTTTTAAATACCATAAACATAGAGGTGCCTGAGTAGCTCAGTTGGTTGAGTGTCCGATTTTGGCTCAGGTCATGATCGCAAGGCTCTTGAGTTTGAGCCCTGTGTCGGGTTTTGTGCTTACAGCTCAGAGCGTGGAGCCTGCTTCAGGTTCTATGGCTCCCTATCTCCTTGCATCCCCTCATCCTCCACCCATGTTCTGTCTCTCTCTCTCTCTCTCCCTCTCTCCCTCTCTCTCTCTCTCTCTCTCAAAAATAAACATTCAAAAAAATTTAATACTATAAGCATAATGTAGTTATAGCGAGTTATCATCTTCTTTGTCAGAAGTACAATTTCTTAACATTACTAAATCAACTTAAAAAGGATAAAAATATCTATGTCACTTCAGTTCCAAAACAGAAGATTAGAAATGAGATGCTTCACTAGAACTGGAGCTTCGATTAATGGAGGAAGTAAGAGCACAAATTTCAAGCTCCAGATTCAAGATTCAAGAACCATGGACTGAAATATCACATGAAATTCAACGGGTGACTCAGCTATTACAGGGGTTACTCAATCCCTGGAGATTTTTGTTTGTTTGTTTTGTTTTTTGCCATTTAATTTCTTTCCCAACATGCCCTAGACTCCTACTTGTTGCTAAATCCTTGAAATTCTTGCATGCAAGCTGAGTAGTGGGCAGTGATTACTGGTAAATATTTAATAACCTGGCTTCCCACAAAAATGTCTGATTCATAGCATTTCAGTGTTCCTGGTGTAAATGCTCCCATCATAGCCAATTTGAAGCTACAAAATTCAAGCTATTACTGATTTTGGAGTGGAGAAGAGATGTACAATTGCACACATTTATGTTGTATTTCCACCATAGAGATACAGTAGACATAAATAAAATTCACAAATAATATTAAAAAGTAGTAAAATAATTAGGAAGTGTTTTGATTATTTATTACTTGTTTTTTAAATAGAATTTATTTATGTTTATAAGTTAGTTTTATTTTTTATTTTTTTTAAATATTTTTATTTCTAGGAGAGAGAGACAGCGTGAGCAGGGGAGGGTCAGAGAGAGAGGGAGTCACAGACTGAAACAGGCTCCAGGCTCTGAGCCGGCAGCCAGCACAGAGCCCGACGCAGGGCTCGAACCCACGAACCGCGAGATCATGATCTAAGTGAAAGTCGGACGCTCAACCGACTAAGCCACCCAGGCGCCCCTATAAGTTAGTTTTAATAGTGACTATATTTAATGAGAAGCTCACAACAGTTCTGAAAATTTAGCAGTCAAGTCTCATGGACTGATAACATCCTCTTACTGCTCCTCCTGGAGGTGGGATATGTGTTCCTAATCATCTCTGTCTGTAAATTCCTATTTCAAAAGAAATCAGAGTTGACTCCACCACTTCATACCTGCTATTTCTTTGTAGCCCTGCTCAACATTCATTCTGAACACTACCTCAATTCTTCATTCTCTAAAACATGACTGATACAATGCTATGTGAGTAGTAGCTGCTTATGAGTATTTTTTTATATATATTTTTATTTATTTCTAGGAGAGAGAGAGAGACAGCGTGAGCAGGGGAGGGTCAGAGAGAGAGGGAGACACAGACTCTGAAATAGGCTCTAGGCTCTGAGCTGGCAGTCAGCACAGAGCCCGACGCAGGGCTCGAACCCACGAACCGCGAGATCATGACCTGAGCGAAAGTCGGACGCTTAACCGACTAAGCCACCCAGGCGCCCCAGGTATTTTGAGATGATGAAGCTTTTTATATTAGAATACGTAACTAAAAAGTGAATATCAGAATACCTTTATTTTTAAAAGTCATGACCTCCCTGATCCTTGGAATTTCTCTCTTGATCTCCTATTTCCACTGGCCTTTACTTTTTTCTCCTTGATTAACGGACCACTTCCTTCTTATTTCTCCTGTTTATTACTGACTGAAAAAATCCTGTTAATTTATTGTACAAGGTATATTTGTTAGCACTCTACCTCTAGTTACCTTCAAGAATTATCATCTTCTTTGTCAGAAGTACAAATGAGACATACCCATAAGTTTCATACTTTCACATCTAAAGAAGTTTACCATGGCATTAAAAAAAAAAAGACAAACAAACAAACAAAACAACCCCACATTGCTGGTTCTCAGTCTAAGAGGAATCCTAGATCTATTTGGCAAATTAGTGTCGCTGCTGTTTGCCACGTGAATGAGCAAGGATAAGGACCATTTCATTATCAGAAACCATAACATAGTAGTCAATTAGAGATGTTGATGGACACAGCAGGAGTTAAGATAGTGGGCATCATTAGGTGGTAGGGTGAATGGGAAGAAGGAAGGCATAGTAGAAGGTGGTTGAGTTCATGTAGACATCACCCAGGAATCCACAGGGTAACCTCATAGTGAAGATAGGATTCTGACTCAGGAAAGCACTTCTAATATGCGGCCTCTTAAAACAGAAACCATTACAAAACAAGGTCAACCCAAGCCTACAGATAAGCAAAAACAGGAGACCAGACAAAAAGAAATGGGTAGGTTTGAAAACAAAAACTATAGTCTGTCTCTATCTGTTACATGATTCTAGAAGCCGAAGCAGTGTGACTATCATCTTCGTGTCTCCCATACTACTCAGCAAAGTTGTTATTTAAGAACTCTGTAATTTCTAGATAGAGTAGTTAAAATTCCACATTCAGAATGGCTGTGGACACCACAGCGTGGCTTCATTGCCCTACCCCCAGAGTTGCCATCAACGAATCAATGACAGAATGGCAACACCAGGCTTGCCACCATTCATCATATTAAAAAGTTATCAAATCAAAAATTAGCAACATATGTCATTTCTGTGGCTTTTATTATAATGTATAATTATGTCTCCATGACAGAAATAGTAATAGCATTTCTAATCTCAGAGGATAACAGCCCTAGTGCAATCCTATACTATATTCAAGTAGCCCATTATGGATTTTAACCCAAATTCTTGTTTTCCATAGTATAATTTTAACCATTCTTGTTTTATGTCATTGAGGTAGCACCAATCTTATATAAAAATAAATTAGCAGTCCTTAAGACATGTGCTTTCATGTTTCTGTACTAAACAAAGAGTATTGCAGAACATAGGCATATTACCTGACTTCTATGAAAATAATCCTGTCTTATTGTATTTCATATAAGAGAAGAACATGCCATATTAGACATGGCATAATTGGCATATTAGTCTGAAATCCATTTAAGGTAAAATTCCCATTTTACTGAGCTTGGTTGGATATCAAAATGGCTATAGTATAGTCAAACAGCATCAAAATAAAAGTCTATCCCTAAGGTCTACACAGGGAAGACTCTATTGTTTATTGGATCTTTTCTTATTTGTTTACACAAAGCAGATGTTTAATGCACATTTGTTTTATAAATAATAACCCTTCCCCACCTCTCTTTGGCTTTTTAATGCCAAGAGGGGCATATTGTGGACTTATAAACTATGTTTCCTAGGAGCAAAAATATATTTATATCTATATGGATCTAATTTTCTCTACTTGTATTTCAATGTAATATGAGAGATTCTTAATGAAGTTTAATGTTATCTAAAATGCACTCCTGGTGATGTGTTCTTTTAAAATGTGCTATTATTTAAATTTGGTCTTTTAAAACATGTTTTTCATATTTGCCTCTAGGCTGTGAGCTTTTTAGGATAGGAATACATCCTATTCATCTTTGTATCCAAGCAGATCTAGGTGTTTAATAGATGTTCATCATAAATTTTTGTTGAATGAGGAGGATTGCAATAAGTCTGAACATAAGCCCAAATGCCAGAGCTATTTAGTAGAAACCTGAAAAGTCATAGGGCTACAAGGTCAAAGTTACCAGCTGAATGTGAGAATGTTGGTTGAAGGGAGGGAATGAGGGGTTGTAGCAATGGGCTTTGGATAGAAATCAGTAAGCAGAGGGGAGCCTCAGTGACTCAGTGGATTAAGTGTCAGACTTTTCAGCTCAGGTCATGATCTCCCAGTTTGTGAGTTTGAGCCCAGTGTCTGGCTCTGTGGTGACAACTCAGAGCCTGGAGCCTGCTTCAGATTCTGTGTCTCCCTCTCTCTCTGGTCTTCCTCTGATCAGGATCTGTCGCTCTCTCTCCTTCAAAATTAAACATTTAAAAAAGTTTAAGTATTAAAAATCAGAAGGCAGAAGTGTTGCCAAGTGGAGCAATATTAGGAGATGCATCTCTCAGTAATAGACAGCTGTTGTTTTGTGCCAGTCTCAGCCCATCACTAGTGATGGTGTCATCTAGAAATGCCTGGGGGCACTCACCTGGGCCCCTTTGAGCTGCCCACACACCTCTCCCCTTTCAGAACTGATGCAGTGACTGGACCTACCCTTGTGGTTCTTAGGATTGCAAGATGCCCTTCAGAAAAAAGCAGCAGGAAACTTTGAAATAAATAAATAAATAAAGGTTTATTACTTACAAGACCTGAAAATTGCACAACACACCTGAGGCCACACAGCAAGGTCAAGGGGAGAGAGAGCACTAGCGAAAACACATGCCTGGGGTTCTGCTTTTATTGGAGTTGAGGGTAGGGGGTGCCTTGGGCTTTGTGGGCTCACTCTTTATTTGGTGAATTTGAAACATAAGAGTGGGAATTGGAAGCACAGGTAGAAGAAAAAAAAACAACTCAAAAGATCAATTATTGGAATCAACAAAGAAGGAGCCTAGGGGCACCTGGATGGCTCAGTTTGGTTAAGCATCTGACTCTTGATATTTGTTTCAGGTCATGATCTCACAGTTCATGAGATCAACCCCCTCACCCCATACACCACTCAAACATAAACACATGCACGCACGCACACACATAGGGCCCTGTGCTGACAGCACAGAGCTCTCTCTCACTCACACACAATAAAAGCTTTTTAATAAATAAATAAACAAATAAATAAAATGGAGGAGGACCAGATGGGTAACAGGACCCAGGAATTTATCTAGGGGTGTGACTTGGAATGTGTTAATTGGAGATAGCAAACAAAGCTTAAGTCAGATCCTTGCATTACAAAACAAACAAAAAAGCACACTGCCATGACTTTACTCTATACCTGTGGATCAGGCAGAGGTCAGAGGAAGAACTGGGACTTCTCCCGACCTTTTCTCTAAGGTTTAATCTTACTCCAGAGTTGACCTCTCTGTTTTTCAGTTTCTCCACTGACCTACCAGGAACATTCTTAACCTATTCTGAGAATTTCACCCTGAGTTGTGTGGATATCCTTGTCTTAGCCACCATCTTTCATTTCCTCCTGCATTTTCTGTACTGTTTTTTAGTCTGATGAAAATGGAAGAAGTGATGCAGTTACTGACCTGTGAAGCCACACACTCACTTCCCATTGGTAGTACTCTTACTCAAAAAGGAAGGGAAAAGGGGAAGGAAGGAAGGAAGGAAGGAAGGAAGGAAGGAAGGGAGGGAGGGAGGGAGGGGGAGGGAGGGAGGGAGGGAGGGAGGGAGGGAGGAAGGAAAAGGAAGGAAGGAAAGGGGAGAGAGGGAGTGAACGAAAATAAATGTATATTCTTGCTAAAAGAATTTTGGGGGAAGAATCTAAAACTAAATTTTTTTAAATATCTTATAGTGAGAATATATATAAGTTTATGCAGAGAAATAATATTTTAAAAAAGGTAATCTTAAATTTGTTCTCCACATAATGACCAGAGGTTTGTTCACACATTAATTAGAACTTTTATCACATCTTATAACATGTTCCATCTCCTTAGTAGCCTGACACTGTTGATTTTCCCTCAGACGTGCCTACAGTTTAGGTCACCAAAATAACATTGAATGGCACTTATAGAATCAAGTCTCATTGAATTATCATGCATTCCCCTCAAATAATAGACAACTAAACATGACGTTTTTAAGAATCCCCAAGTATATCTCCCACCTTAAATGCAAGCAAACATGTTTTATAGTCTTAATTGTATGGTGCTGATTTTTTAAAAATTATATTTATTATTGGTAATGTGGTAGAATCAATAATTTTTCTTTTTAATTATAAAACTAGAATTATAAAATATATCAATCCTCTTGAGCCTGTAGCTTCAATTAAATATCACTTTACCCATATTATTTAATTAATAAATGTATTTTGGAGTGTAAGTTCCAGGCAGTGAATGCGGCATGAGTGTTAAGGAAGGTGAAACATGCTTCCTGCTTTGAATGAACCTACAGTCTAAAGAGGAAAACAAATAAAGAACCAAAAGGTGGACTGCAGGCTAATGAAGTCAGGGAACATTTCTTAAAAAGAGATGATGTTGGAATGATGTCCTCTGTGTATATGGCAGTGGAGTAGTGGTTAAAGCCAAGCAGGTAATCTACCACGAAGGACCTTGCCTGTTATATTATAAAGCTATAATCTTTTAACATGTGTTAAGAGGAGAATTACTTTTTCACATTTGCTCTTTGAAAAATTACTGTGGTGGCATTGTAGAGTATAGATTGGAGGTGAGCAAGAATAGAGTCAAGAGGACCGGTTAGGAAAACATTGCAGTGATCCGAGTGAACGTGGTGAGAGTATAAATCAAATCAGTAACAGCAAAAGTAGAAAGAGAGGGGGTATGTAGGAGTCATTAACATGTCACTCAGGTTTGTCTTCAGGAAGAACTTGATACTCAGCTTCAGGTAGTGCAGTTCACCAGCCTGCTCCAGCTGGAGTCAAGATCTACTGCAGCATTTCAGTTAAGATCATGCTCATCTGGGGGGACCCAAGCCAGTGGCTGTCATTGCTCTGCACTGGGATCAGGGCATTTTTGCCCAATGTGGGACTCTTGAAATGGTCACTGCTAGTTTCCTTACTCGGTTGCCTTAAATTTTGAAAAATCTTCCTTATTATCTGACCCCTATCAAGTTTTCCGCACAACCCAATGCCTCTTACTATCCAATTCTTCTTTCCCTTCTGTATCTTTCACAAGGGAAACCCCCGAATGAACTGCCTGAACTCATGCCTCCAGCTCAGCATTTCCTTCCAGGAGAATGTGATGGCCACAGAGTGTCTGAGAAATAATCAGAAAATAGAATTGGCAGGAACATTTATTGATGGGAAATAAAATAAATCAGAAGGATAATTCAAAGACAACTCAGGATTTTTGGTTTGAGTGACATTTCATTTCACTGAAACATGGTTACATAAAGAAGAGAAGGTCTGGGGCACCTGGGTGGCTCAGTTAGTAAAGCAGCCAACTCTTGGTTTCAGCTCAGGTCATAATCTCACTGTTCATGAGCTTGAGCTCAGCTGGAATGAATGCTTGGGACTCTCTCTCTCCCTGTCTCTCTGTCCCTCCCCTGCTCAAACGTGCTCTATTCCTTTCTCTCAAAATAAATAAATAATCATTAAGAAAAGAGCAGGCCTGGACCAGGTAGTGGCACACAGTAGTTTATCCTTATAAATAATTGTGTATATATATATATATATATATATATATATATATATATATATATATATATATATATGCAGTTACACACACACACACACACACACGCACATGTATTACTACAGGCCTTTTATTTCCCATAGTGCCTACCAGGGTAGTTTTAATAGTCCACCTGCAATAAATATACACTTGTCAAGAGAATTAATTGGAAGGCAAGAGAAAATAAAAATAAGTATTTCTGAATTCCAGAGACATTATACCCTAATTCAAAAATTGACTTATAAAGGTGAAAGTCTTACTGATTTAATTCAGTCCACTCTTTCATTTACTAGAATTCATAGCAAGAAAAGAGGCAAGGTGCTACATACCCCCGCCTCTGCCTACCAGCATAAGTGTCAGAATCAATCTGTTTCCTCCCAAATGCCTTAGAAATTTAAGTCACCCACGCCAGCCCCTCCATTAGTAATCTTAGGCTTCAAAGGAAATAAAAGCTGTGCTTTTTTAATAGATTAGTGGTGACATTCTTATAGGAATGATGAGTGAGTCACTATCAACTCAACCACACACCATTTTTACCTATAAGTTTGTATTTCTGTCATAATTAATTAACTATATCTGAGCATTTTTGCAAATTATCACCAAGTATAAGAATTAATGTTTGTTCTACATCCTATATTAGGATGCCAAGAAAGTTTATACATTTGCCTCTTTGTCCCTTTCTTGAAAATCCAACATAATCATTAATGGTATCAAGATCACATTTTTGTTTTTGTTTTTGTTTTTTAACTGAGATATAATTAACATATAGCATTATATTAGTTTCAGGTGTACGATGTAATGATTTGATATATGGATATATTGCTAATCTACCACCACCCATAGATAAAAATTGCTTTTCCTGGGGCGCCTGGGTGGCTTAGTCGGTTAAGCGTCCGGCTTTCGCTCAGGTCATGATCTCGCGGTTCGTGGGTTCAAGCCCCGCGACGGGCTCTGTGCTGACTGCCAGCTCGGAGCCTGGAGCCTGTTTCAGTCTGTGACTCCCTCTCTCTCTGACCCTCCCCTGCTCACGCTCTTTCTCTCTCTCTCTCTCCTATGAATAAATAAAAACATTTAAAAAAATTGCTTTTCCTTGTGAGGAGAACTTTTAGGATTAACTGTGTTAGTAATTTTAATTATACACTACAGCATTGTTAACTAGAGAGACACCATTCCTTACGTTACATCCCTGGGACTCATCTCACAATTAGAAGTTTGTATCTTTTGACCACTTTCATCCATTTTTTCCTTGAGGCCCCAGTTCTGGTAAGCACCATTCTTTTCCCTGTATCTAAAAGTTTTTTGTTTTTATTGTTATTGTTGCTGTTTATTATTTTTAATTTTTTTACTTTCCACATATAAAGGGGATCATATGGTATTTGTGTTTCTTTCCCCAACTTATTTTACTTAGCATAATGTCTTCAAGGTCCATTCATGTTGTTACAGTTGTCAGAATTTTCTTCTTTTTTATGGCTGAATAATACTCCAGTGTGTGTGTGTGTGTGTGTGTGTGTGTGTGCGCGCGTGCGTGCACACACACGCATGTGCACGTGCATACACACGGATACACATATATATCCCATGTTTTCTTTCTGTGATCACCCATCACTGGAAACAGGTTGCTTCCATGTCTTGGCTATTGTAAATAATGCTATAATAAACAGGGTAATGCTGTTTTTTAATTTTTCAAAAAATTATTTTTTTTAAATTTCCAGTATAATTAATGTACTGTGTAATATTAGTTTAAAGTGTACAATACTGTCATTCTTTACTTCCATACATCACCTGGTGTTCATCACTACGAATGTACTCCTTAATCCCCATCACCTAGTTAACCTGTCCCCGCCAACCACCTCCCCTCTGGTAACCATCACTTTGTTCTCTTTAATTAAGATCTCTTTCTTGGTTTGTCTCTCTCTCTTTTTTCTTCCTTTGCTCATTCTTTTTTTGTTTCTTGTAATCTACATATGAATGAAATTATATGATATTTGTCTTTCTCTGACATATTTTGCTTAGTATAATACCCTCTAGCACAATCCATGTTGTTGCAAATGGCAAGAGTTCATTCTTTTTTATGGCTGAATAATATTCCATTGTGTATATATATCACCTCTTCTTTATCCATTCATCTGTGAAAGGATAATTGGTCTGGTTCCGTAATTTGGCTATTGTAAATAATGCTGCTATAAACATAGGGTGTATATATCCCTTTGTATTAGAGTTTTTTTGTATATTGAAGGTAAATACCCTGTAATTTGAGTACTAGATCTTAGGTAGTTCTATTTTTAACTTTCTGAGGAACTTCCATACTGTTTTCCATAGTGGCTGTACCAGTTTGCATTCCCACTAACAGGGTTCCTTTTTCTCCACATCCTTGCCAACACCTGTCCTTTCTCATTTTTTGTTTGTTGCTTTTTGTTTTGTTTTGTTTTGTTTTACCATTCTGACAGGTGTAGGGTGGTATCTCATTGTGATTTCTGTTTGTATTTCCATGATGATGAGTAATATTGAGCATTTTTTCATGTGTCTGCCATCAGCATATCTTCTTTGGAGAAATGTCTGTTCATGTCTTCTGCCCATATTTAATTGGATTACTTGTGTTTTTTGTGTTGAGTTGTATAAGTAGTTAATATATTTTGAATACTAACTCTTTATCAGATAGTCATTTGCCAATATCATCTCCCATTCAGTAGGTTGTCTTTTAGATTTATTGTTTCTTTTGCTGTGCAGAAGCTTTTTTTATTTTGATGTAGTCTCAATAGTTTATTTTTGCTTTTGTTTCTCTTGTTTATGGAGACATATCCAAAAATACATTTCTATAGCCAATGCCAAAGAACTTACAGCCTGTGTTCTCTTCTAATATTTTTATGGTTTCAGGTCTCATATGTAGGTCATTAATTCATTTTGAGTTTATTTTTGTGCATCGGGGAAGAAAGTGATTTGGTTTCATTCTTTTGCATGTAACTTTCCAGTTTTCCCAGCACTGTTTGTTGAATAGACTTTTTCCCATTCCATATTCTTTACTCCTTTGTTGAAAATTAACTGACCATATAATTTGAGTTTATTTTTGGGTTCTCTATTTTGTTCTAATGATCTATGTGTCCATTTTTGTACCAGTACCATACTATTTTGATTACTACAAATTTTCAGGTGATATCTGGGACTATGATACCTCCAAATTTTGTTCTTTTTCAAAATTGCTTTGGCTATTAGGGGTCTTTTGTGGTTCCATGCAAATTTTAGAATGATTTATTCTAGTTCTGTGAAAAGTGCTATTGGTATTTTGATAAAGATTGCATTAAATCTATATATACATAAACTGGGTACTGTGGACATTTTAATAATATGTGTTCTCCCAGTCACTGAGAATAGAATATCTTTCTATCTGTGTCATCTTCAATTTCTTTCATGAGTGTTTTATAATTTTCAGAATAGAGGTCTTTCACCTCCTTGGTTAAGTTTATTCCTAAGTACTTTATTATTTTTGGTGCAATTGCAAATAGGATTATTTCCTTAATTTCACTTTCTGCTGCTTCATTATTAGTGTATAGAAATGAAATGGATTTTTGTATATTGATTTTGTATCCTGCAACCTTATTGAATCCATTTATCAGTTCTAGTAGTTTTTTGGTGGACTCTCTCTCTCTCTCTCTTTCTCTCTCTCTCTCTATATATATATATGTGTGTGTGTGCATATATATATAGAATCATGTCATCTATAAATACTGAAGTTTTACTTATTTCTTACCAGTGTGGATGCCTTTTATTTCTTTTCCTTGTCTTATTGCTGTGGCTTGGACTTCCAGTATTATGTTGAAGAGAATACATGATAGTGGACATCCTTATCTTATTCTTGATCTTAGGCAAAAAGTTCTGTTTTTCACCATCAAATATGATGTTAACTGTGCATATTTCATATATGGCCTTTACCATGTTGAGTTGTGTTCCCCCTAAACCTACTTTATTGACTCTTACTATCATGAACCAATGTTGGACTTTCTCAAATGCTTTTTATGCATCTATTGAAATGATCATATGATTTTTATCCCTTTTGTGTTATGATGATGTATCACCTTGATTGATTTGAGAATATTGCACTGTCCTTGCATCTCAGGAATAAATCTCAACTGATCATGGTAAATTATTTTTTAAAATTTATTGTTTGACTCAGTTTGCTAATATATTCTTAAGGAATTCTTGCATCTCTATTCATCAGATATTTGGACTCTAGTTCTCTTTTTTGTACTGTCCTTACCTGGTTTGGATATCAGGGTATCGCTGACTTCATAGAATGAATTAACAAGTGCTACTTCTTCTATTTTTTAAATACTTTGAGAATAGGTATTAACTCTTCTTTAAATGTTTGCTAGAATTCATCTGTGAAGCCAACAGATCCTGAACTTTTGTTTGTTGTGAGTTTTTTTTAGCACTTATTTATATTTGAAAGAGAAAGTGCACACACATGTGCATTTACAGGAAAGGGGCAGAGAGAGAAAGGGACAGAGGATCCCAAGTGGATTCTGCACTGAGGGCAGAGAGCTCAGTGTCAGACTTGAACTCACCAACCATGAGATCATGGCCTGAGCTGAAGTTGAGACTGAGCCACCCAGGTGCCTTGTGAGTTTTTTGATTACTGATTCAATTCCATTGCTGGTAATTGGTCTGTTCAAATTTTCTACTTCTTAGAGATTCAGTTTTGGGAGGTTTCATGTATCTAAGAATGTATCCATTTCTTCTAGGTTGTCCAGTTTGGTGGTGCATAGTTTTTCCTAATATTCTCTTATAGTCCTATGTATTTATGTAGTGTCAGTTGTTATTTCCTCTCTTTCATTTCTGGTTTTGTTTGAATCCTGTATTTATTTTTGTTTTAATTAATATGTCTAAATGTTTATCAGCTTTGTTGATCTTTTCAAACAACCAGCTCCTGGCTTCATTGATCTGTTTAATTGATTTTTTGTACCTGTTTAATTTATTTCTGCTCTAATCTTTACAATTTCCTTCTTCCAGCTTTGGGTTTGTTTGTTTGTTTGTTTGTTTGTTTTCTTTTGTTAGCTCCTTTAGGTTTAAGGCTAGATTGTTTGTTTAAGGTTTTCTTTGCTTCTTGAGGTTAGCCTATATTGCTATAAAACTCCCTCTTACAACAACTTTTACTGCTTCCTAAAGATTTTAGACCTTTTTTTAAATTTTTATTTGTTTCTTTGTATTTCTTTTTTTAATTTCCTCTGATTTATTGGTAGATCCATTCATTGTTTAGTAGCATGTGATGTACCATCCTTGTATTTGTATTCTTTCCAGACTTTTTCTTGTGGTTGATTTCTGGTTTTCAGTGTTGTGGTTAGAAAAGATGCATGATATGACTTCAGTCTTTTTTTTTTTTTAATTTGTTCAGAGTTTTTTGGGGGGCCTAACATGTTATCTATTCCGGATAATGTCCTATGTACACTTTTAAAATAATTTGCATTCTGCTTTTTTCAGTTGGAATGTTTTGAATATCTCTGTTAGATCCTTCCATCTGGTCCAATGTGTCATTCAAAGTCACTTTTTTCTTGATGATTTTCTATTTGGATGATTTATTCATCGAGCTAAGTAGTCCTTATTATTTTTGTATTACATCAGTTATTTCCATTATGTTTGTTATTAGCTGCTTTACCAATTTGGGTGCTTTCATTTTGGGTCATAAATATTTATAATTGTTATATCTTCTGGATGGATTATTCCCTTTATGATTATGTAGTATCCTCTTTGTGTCATTGTTCCTCTGTTTTAAAATCTATTTTTTAGTGTAATTATTGCTACCCTGACTCTTTTTTCACTGTCATTTTCGTGATATATCTTTTTCTGTCCTTTCACTTTCAGTGTACATGTGTGTTTAGATCTGAAATGAAACTTTGTTAAGTAGCACATAGATGGATCTTGCTTCTTTATTCCCTGTCTCCGTATGCCTTTTGATTGGAGTGTTTAGTCTACTTACATTCAAAGTAATCATTGATACATATGTAATTATTCCCATTTTATTATTTGTTTTATGGTTATTTTTTAGTTATTTTCAGTATTTTCTTTTCTTGCTTACTTCTCTCACATTTTGCTATCTTGCTTTAGTGGTATATTTGGATTCCTTTCAAATATTCAAAAGGAAATATGGATTTCCTTTTTGTCCCCACCCCCTGCTTTCATATATCTATTACCAGGTTAGATTTGTGGTTACTATTAGGTTTTTACATAACATCTTATGCAGATAGCAATCTATATTAAGTTTTTGGTTGCTTAAGTTTGAATGCATTCTAAAAGCACTAAAGTTTCACTCCTCTCCCTGCCACATTTTGGATATATTGTATCATACATTATATCCTTCTATTTTGTGACTCCCTTGACTGATTTTTATAGACATACTTATCTTTTTTCTGTTTTTTCACCACCTACTTTTCTTACTGCTGCATATAGTCTTTCCTTTCTACTCAAAGAATCCCCTTTAGCATTTCTTATAAGGCTGGTTTAGTGGTGTTGAATAATTTTAACTTGTTTGTTCATATATCTCTTTCTATTCTGAATGATAGCTTTGCTGGATAGAGTATTCTTGGTTGCAGGGTTTTGTTTTGTTTTGTTTTGTTCTGTTTTTTCCCCAGAACTTTGAACATATTATTACACTTCCTTCTGACCTGCAAAGTTTCTGCTGAAAACTCAGCTCATAGCTTTATGAGATTTCCCTTGCATGTAACTGTTTACTTTTCTCTTGCTGCTATTAAAATTCTCTCTTTATCACTACTTTTTGCCATTTTAATTTTATGTTTGGGTATGGACTTCCTTGGTTTGATTTTGCTTGGGATTCTTTGAGCCTCTTGGACCTGGATTTCTGTTTCCTTTCTTAGATTCAGGAAATTTTCAGCTATTAATTATTCCAGTGATTTCTCTGCCTCCTTTTCTCTCTCTTCTACTTCTGGGATCCCTATAATACAATAGTTATTACACTTGATGATATCACTGACTTTTTTAATCTATTCTCATTTTTATTTGTCTTTTCTTTCTCCCATTCAACTTGATTGCTTCCCATTACTGTGTCCTCCAAGTTGTTGATCTCTTCTTCTGCTTCTTTTAGCCTATTTCTTCTAGTGTACATTTAGTTTGTTATTAAGTTCTTCATCTCTCATTGTTTCTTTTTTGTATTTGTGTCTTTGTTGAGGGTCTCACTGAGGTCTTCCACTCTTTTCTCATGTCCACTAAATGTATTTATGACCATTACTTTAAACTCTCTATCAAGCATAACACTTACCTCCATTTTGTTTAGTTCCATTGCTGTGATTTTTTTTTTTTCCTATTCTTTCATTTGGGACATATTCCTCTATCTCCTCATTTTATCTAGTTCTCTGTGTCTTTTTCTGTGTTTTAGGAAAGTCAGTTATGTCTCCTGCTCTTAAACATAGTAGCCTTGTGAAGAATAGATTCTGGGTGCCCTGCAGTGCAGTGTCCCTTGTTTACCAGAACCTGGTGCTTCAGAGGTGTCTTTTATATGTGTGTTGTGTGTGTCCTACTGTTATGACCTTGCCATGTTTGCCTTTAGTCCAGTGGTCTGCTGTGGTTCTTTTTGTCTGTTATGGACACAGCTTGTTCCTTGTATTGTTAGGGCCAGTATGAGGCCACCTTGAGCTTGAGTTGGTTCAGAGCAGGCATTTGCCAGTGCTGTGGTTACACAGGAAATGAAAAACACTCTTCCTGCATTGTCCCCTGAGAAGCTTTCATTGGTGGGCAGAGTCTGCAGTCAGACCAGATGTCTTCCCCTGGCCCACTGCTGGGGCCCCAGTTGAAGTGTTGTATGTGGTTTTCTTCCCTTTTTCCCAGGTCTGGAATCCCTTTAGGGTGGTTCTGTCCCCTGCTGAGACTCCTTGCACACTGCCACACTTGTGGCATAGCTTTGGATGGATCCTGCCCCAGGTATATTGGAGAAGGTAGATTCAAAGGAGAAAGTGGGGACAGAACATGTGTTATTTAGCAAGGCATGTGCAGACCTGCCATGTCAGGGGACCTGTACATGCTTTCCAAAGATCCTATGTAAGGTACAGTGAAGGGGACAGGTCCATTGAAAAACATGGGATGGCACATGCTGTTAGCAAGCTAGATGGAGAGTGGTCATGCTGCACTGGTTCCTCCAGATGTCCATGTGTCGAGTTGGGAGGTAGGGGCAGTAGGCAAATGGGGCTACCAGCTCCATTGTTCTTTGAGATGTCTCCCAATGATCCCTGTCCCTCTGACACATGCTCTGAGATTAGTAAACAAATATCCTTCCTGTATACCACAGGTATTTTTCAAACTGCTGCTGTTATGCTGTATCTCAGTAGGACTGTTTATTATACTGTCTTTGTAAGGGTATGGACTCTGTTTCTACCGGCTCTTCTGCTTTCCAATATCCAAGACTGCTGGTTTTTAAAATTCCAGGTGTTAAGCCACAATGATTCTATGAGCTGATAAAATTAGACTCCTCTGTTTTTCAATGCCAAATATTTATGAGAATGTGTATTCCCAGTGCAGGCCCCCTATTCCTGTAGTGCCTGGTTTGGGGATCCACTCCTCCCCCATCTCTATGCCCAGGGCAACCCTCCTTTCCATCCATTGACAATCCTTTGAGTCCATTTGTCTCTCTAAAGTGTCTCTGTCCTTTCTACCCACTTTGATGTGGCCTCTTCTCTACATTTAGTTATGTAGAGCCTGGTATCCCAGTCCTTGGGTCATTTTCTGGGTTATTTACACTGATATGGTTCTTACCTACATGTATCCATGGGATAAGGTGAGCCTAAAATCCTCTTACTCTGCCATCTTCTTCGACAAGAACATCTTGATATCTTTTTGAGTTACTGTGTTTGTTTCCTTTAGATAAATGCAGAGAGGTAGAATTGCTGGATCATATGGTAGTTCTATTTTTAAATTTTTGAGGAAACTTCATACTGTTTTCCGCAGTGGTTATACCAATTTACATTCCTGCTAACAGTACACAAGGATTCTCCTCTTTCCACATCCTCACCAACATTGCTATTTCTTGTCTCTCTCTCTTGCACGCTATATATACATATATATTTGCAGTTCTAACAGGTATGAGATACTTTCATTGTGGTTCTTATTTGCATTTCCCTGATGTTTACTGATGTTGAGCACATTTTTGTATACCTATTTGTCTTCTTTGAAAAAATGTCTATTCATATCCTCTGCCCATTTTTCAATTGGATTTTCTTTTTGTTTTGTTTTGTTTTGTTTGGATTGAGTTTTATGAGTTTTTTATATATTTTGGATATATAACCCCTTATCAGATATGTGATTTGCAAATATTTTCTCCCATTTGGTAGGTTGCCTTTTCATTTTGTTAATCCAAAAAATTTATTGCCAAGAACAATGTCTAGGAGCTTACCACCTGTTTTCTTCTAGGTATTTTATTGTTTCAAGATTTCCACTCAAGTCTTCAATCCATTTTGAATTAATTTTTGTGTATGGCCTAACATAGTGATCCAGTTTCATTCTTTTGCGTTTGGACGTCCAATTTTCCCAACACTATTTATTGAAGAAACTGTCATTTTCTCATTGTATATTTTTGGCTCCCTTTTCATAAATTAGTTGACTATATATGTGTAGATTTATTTCTGTGCTCTCTGTTGCATTGATCTATGTGTCTATTTTATGCCAGCACCATACTGTTTTTATTAACATAACATACTTTGAAATCAGGAAGCATGATGCTTCTAGCTTCGCTGTTCTGTCTCAAGATTGCTTTGGTTGTTTTCAGTCTGTTGTGGTTCCATAAAAATTTTAGGATTATTTTATCTATTTAATGAAAAGTACCATCTGAGTTTCAACAGGGGTTGCACTAAATCTGTATATTGCTTTGGATAGTATGGATATTTTAACAGTATTAATTTTTCTACTCCATGAGGATAGATTTTTTTTTCCATTTCTTTATGACTTTAGAATTTCTTTCATCAATGTCTTATAACTCCAGTGTATAGGCCTTTCACCTCCTTGGTTAAGTTTATTCCCAGATATTTTATTGAAATTGTAAATGGGATTGTTTTCTTAATTTCTCTTTCTAGTAGTTTGTTATTAGTGTACAGACATTAACTTATTTTTGCATATTGAATTTGTATTCTACAACTTCTCTGAATTTATTATTTCTAACAGTGTTTTGTTAAAATCTTTAGAATTATCTATATTGTCATGCCATCTGCCATAGAGATTTTTTTTTTCTTTTTTCTTTCCAATTTGGATGCCTTTTGTTTATTTTTCTTGCTTAATTGCTTTGACTAGGACTTTCAATACTAGTTGGAGTAAAAGTGGCAAGAGTGGGCATTCTTGGGTTGTTACTGATCTTAGAGGGAAAGCTTTTTGTTTTTAATCACTGAATATGATGTTAGCTATAGGCTTGTTATATATATGGCCATTATTTTGTTGATATATTCTCTCTATATGCTCATTGTTGAGAGTTTTTATGATAAACAGATGTTGTAAGATCATATATTATAAATCCTCTGTTAAAAAATGAGCTGGTAGTATTTTTTTTTCTATTCAAAGGTGCCTGTAGATAGTCTAGGAAAGGCAACGAGTTTACCAAAATGTTAGAGGGTTTTTTGTTTGTTTGTTTGTTTGGTTGGTTTTCTGATATTCCAATTTGTAATACAGTAGTAAAATAGGATATTTTAATTGAAGACTATACCCAAAATTCTAGAGTAAATTTTTGGCCTAAGTATGGGATCTATTCAGTAACAATGTTCCTGTAATATTAAATTATTTTATGTGAATGAACTTAAAGCCTGAGTAAAAACATAGAGGTGAAATCTTGTATTATCAGAATCCAGTGAATAATGTACAAGATCACCATTCAGAAAATAAAGGCTTTAATGTTGTCCAGTGAATAATGCACAAGATCACCATTCAGAAAATAAAGGCTTTAATGTTGTCCACTCTTCTTGTTTCTCCCACATTTATTCATATACCAACCCTGTGCTGATATTTTATTTTTAGTGTATATATATATAATATAGTGTCACTATAACTTAGTGACAACAATCTCTGCATTGCTTTATTTCAGATAGCAGGAGCATTATAAGCTTAAATGTATACTTATATATTCTGATTGAAGTATTGTATCTGTTTAGAAACCCAACTTACATAATATTAATTACAGTTATATTTTGTGTTAGAGTTTGTTTCCCTCTAGCATCCAGAGGTATGAAGTTCATTCCATATGTAATTTCAGGTCAACACAGGATGCTTAATTAGCAACTAGTTGAACTGGTAAAATTGGAAAGCAATTCCACTCTGATCATTTTAGCACCTATAATAATATTTCATACACAGTTAACTCATAGAAATAACCAATATTATCTGGCTCAATTTTCCACGCAATGCAACAATTCATTGGCCATTAGCCATTCAGTTTCCACTTAACCTCAGTGATGGGGACATTACCACTCAATGAGGTTGTGCATTTTATGGTTTGACAGCTTTGGATTTTAGATACTCCTATAGCATTTAAATGTTCAGAGTTCAGCCTATTTCTTGGCAATTGACTCTTATGGAAGAAATGAAAGTATTGATAGTATTAAAATGACAAAATTTGGGGGATACCTAAGTGGCTCGGTTGGATAAGGTCCAACTCTTAGTTTTAGCTCAGGTCATGATCTCACAGTTCCACATCAGACAGTGTTGACAGCGTGGAACCTGCTTGGGATATTCTTTCTCTTTCTTTCTCTCAAAATAAGTATTTTTAAAAAAATTAATATTTTTATTAATCCCCTTTATAAGTAGGTTGCATTTTATAAGAGAGGGCATACATCATATAAACAAAAGTTACCCTCTGTATCTTGTTCAGAAAAATAAGACACAGTAATTGCTCCCTTGTATCAAAACTGACTCAGCCCTCTTTACTCCATTTCAAGGGTCTATGCTTAAAGCCTAATACTTCTAGCTCCTTATGTTCTTTGTCCCTAAACACTCAACTGTTGTTTACAACTATTATTCCTATTAACTGAATTGCCGTATCCCCAATTCTTATCCTCAGTTTAGTGGTGTGACCTCTTTTGGCTTGCTCTTATTTGAGGTTTCTTGACACTATAATGTACCCTGGTTTTAAGTGATTCAACTCTTGATTCTGCACAAGAGGCTCAAGACCTTTTGCTGACCTCCCTTATTAATGATTTACAAACAGAGAAAAACTTTAAATGGCCACCAAGGGTTTTGAGGGCAACAAAAGGGAAGATAGATAGGGCAAATCAACACACTAGTCATAGGAAGCATGACTACAGTCCAGTGATGACAGAGGGCTCATTCACCACTTTCTCTAAACTTGCCACATTTCCTCTTAAGTGAGCCAATTTTGGATTAGAATCAAGCAGAAGAAAAAAAGCAGTGTATATGGAAGATGCTGTGTGCTTTTGATGCTAATTTGATGCCCTTAACGTTTTTTAGCTGAAACTTCAAGACTCAGAAACAAAGATCAAGCGCACGGCACATTACAACAGGTCCCACTGAGGCATGGGTGGCCCTGGAGCAGGTGAGTGTCTCAGGGGATCATTATCTGGCTAGAAGTACTTTAAGAAGAATGTCTGTGGCAGAGATCTAAGGAGCTCACAAAATTCAAAGCAAAGTGTTTGGATCTCTATTCGAAAAATTTTGACAAATGCTTCAAGGTGCAAAGGTAAGAATTACAAAGGTCCCATTTCTCAGCTTCCCCTGCTCCCCTGCAGAGCTTCCGTTGATTTCAAAGACTTGGCAGGCTTGGATCGGCTCTGTGGGGCATGGACCCAGGCAAGGAGTAGACCAAAGACAAGAAAAGAGACAAGCTGAACAGGAGAAAGAAAAGTTCTCTGGATGAATTTTAGTACAAAAGATTGTCCCTTTCTTCTGACTCACATGAGGGCTAATACAGCTGATCTCAGCATCCATGATACATGCATACATATATATACATATGTATATAATGTTTATAATAGAAACTATATTCTATGTAAGATACAGATACATGTGATTATATAGCATCTGCAGAATAAATAAACTGCATCTCTTCTTTTTTCAGTAAAATTGAACCCAAGGCAAACTTGGATAGGAGCAGTAAGGATATTAGAGAATGTCACTATAAATCCTAGTGTTCTTTGTTACCAATTAACAAGTGATTGTATTTCATCAGCAAGAACATAGTGAGAGGTACCACATTATTCAAGTCAGTTTAGGGCCTGAGTAATAAAAGCTCAGAGGGTGAGAGATTTGCTACGAAAAAAAAAAAATGTTTTCATATGAAGACTTTGGAAACTAGGTATATTTCTATTTCTATTCTGTAAGTCTTGCATTTTAATTTTTTACATTTAGGTCTTTCACCCATATGGCATTCATTTCTCTGTGTACTATGGTATATGAATTTATTTAAACATTTTTATACAGGTAACCATTTGTCCCAAATGATTTACTAAGTGACTTCCTTTTCTCAGTAATGTACAGTTGTACTTCTTTCATATTAGACTTATGTATATTCTTGGGTCCATTTCTGGGCTGAGTGTCTTGTGTCTTTTTTCTACTTTGATGCTAATACCAAATGATCTTACTTGCTATAGCTTTAAATGTTGATATATTGCAATAATCTCCCTCCCTACCCCTCACCGTATGCATACCCTTTTCTCTTCAAAAGTTTTTGGTATTGTTTTGTCAAGTAAATGTAGGATGAGATGGTCCAATTCTACTAAAACTCTATAGTGATTTTAGCTTAAATGACATTTAAATTCAGAATAACTTTGCATCCATTACATATATATATGATTTTGTTTTCCTGTCTATTACTAGGTAATCAGAAGATGATTTCCATAGATTCCAAACTGCGCATCCACTCCAATACTAATGTCTATGTCAGTACACTTTATTTTTAATGTTTATTTATTTTTGAGATGGGGGGAGGGTCAGAGAGGGAGGGAGACATACAGAATCAAAAGCAGGCTCCAGGCTCTGAGCTTTCAGCACAAAGCCCGATGCAGGGCTTGAACTCATGACCTGAGAGGTCATGACCTGAATCCAAATCAGATTCTTAACCGACTGAGCCACCCAGGTGCCCCTATGTTGCTATAAATGAACAACCCATGTCCTCACCTGAAACCAGTCCTGCCCATTTTGCACTCTTTTGCTTTATCAAGCATATCTCTCCAGCCATTCTGTCCTTTATCTCCTTACAACTCTATCAGATTATTTCCATCATTGTATGAATATTCTTTCTACCGTCTTCAATAACTTCTCTTGACCTCCTTTCTCGGTCTAGCTACCACTGAAGTCCCCTATTTCCCCATGCCACAAAATTACTCAAAAGCTTCATTTCAACTCCAGTTCTTCTCCTTCTAATCTCCCTTAAACTTTTTTGGATCAGAATTTCTTACCACTCCACGAAAACTGTTCTTGTCCATATAGCCAATGACCTCCACATTTCTACATGCCATTGGATTTCTGTTTTTCTAGAAAATGGTCCAATTCATCTAATTATCAAATATATTGGCATATAATTATTTATATGCATGCTGTTACCGTCTTTTCAGTGTTTCTAACACTTGTAGACAGTGATTTTGTCTTTCTTTCTACCTTATCTCTTCTGTTTTTCTCCTTTTTTTACAGAGTGAGTGTTTTCCTTTGTTGATCTTTTATTACTTTCTACTTTTGCCTTTTATATTTTGTTTGTTTTGTTTTACTTTCTCTGCTCATTTTGCCATTTTTCTCTACCTTCTTGGAACTGAGACTTAGACCTGTCACCTTTTTTTTTTAAGTATGCTCCTTGACCAACATGGGGCTTGAACCCATGACCTTGAGATCAAGAGTCACATGCTCTACTGACTGAGCCATCCAGGCACCCCAGATCATTCGCTTTTAAAGTTTTTCTCATGAAAACATTTATATTTTGAAAGTTTTCGATAGGATATTTTATTACTATTAATTTCAAGATATTTTCTAATTTTATTATGATTTTTTCTGTGATTCATTAGTTACTTGGATATGCATCTCTCAATTTCCATACATAAGAATTTTCTCTTATCCTTTAGATGTCTACCTAATTGCATTAAAATAAAAAATACGTTCTATCTTATTTAATTTCTTTGAAATTTGTTGAGACTTGCTTTATTATTCAGCATATGATCAAATTCCATACATCTTTTATGTGAGCTTGAAAGGGATGTGCATTCTGCAGTTTTAGTTTATAGATCTCTATGTTAATCACTAGATCAAGTTTAACAATTACGTTCAAATTTTTTGTGTTCTTATTTTTTTATCTACTTGTTCTGTCAATTACTAAGAGAGTTTTATTAAAATCTCCAGTTGTGACTGTGGATTTCTATTTTTAATCTTGCAGTCTATCTATTTTTGTTTTATATATTTAGAGTTCATATATTAGATGCCTACAAATTTAAAGTTGTCTGATAAATTGGATTTTTTTTCACTATGAATGAATCTTTTGATGCCTAATAATGCATTTGCCTCCAAGGTTGTTTTGGAAAGAAATAATCTAATCTGTCTTTCTCCATCCTTTTAATTTAACCTTGCTATATATTTTAGATGCCTCTGGTAAGAAGTATGTTGTCAGATTTTATTTATTCTTGTTTTGTTTTCCAACCTGAAGAACCTTTGGTTTGCTTTAACTATAGGGTTCAGTCCATTTCCACATAATATAATCGATGGTTTTGTGTTTATCATGCGTTGTTTCCTCCCTTCCCCATATTCAATATTTCCTTTTTCCATTTTTAATCTGTAGAACATGTTTCCTTCCTTCCTTTTTCTTTCTGTTTTTAGCATCACTAGACTGGAATTTTACACTCTCTTTTTTAAGCTTACACCAACTTTTTTCAGGTCACTTAGTGTTATAAGCAGAGTTCGAAGATGACACCAATGACTCATGTTTTTGTAAACCTCCACCCCTTGAGTGTGTAGGATTTGTGAATGTGATGGATTATCATTCCCATAATTATAATACCTCTTATGGCAAAAGGGATTTTGCAGATGTAATGGAGGCTCCTAATCTTTTGACTTTGAATTACTCGAAAGGGAGATTATCCTGGAGAAAGGGGGTACTGACATAATGAGGTGAGCCCCTTAAAAGAGAAAAGAAGCAGCAACAAAGACAAAGAACATTCATTAATAAGAAAAGGATTTGAAAGGCAGATTACTAGCTGACGTCACAACAGCAACAATGAAAATCAGAAGTTACTGGATTTGTATCTTCAATGTGCTGAAAAAAAGTTCATCTAGAATTCTATACTAGACACAAATGCCTTTCAAAATGAGAGGATGATAAAGAGAAGAGATTTTCAGGCAAGCAAAAAGTGAGTTTTTCATAAGATGAAGTCACTGAAAGAAAACTCTGCAGTATATATACTAGTCAGAAGTGACATATTTTAGGTGAATAGCATGAAATATAAGAAGGAATAAAGAGGAAAGAAAATGGCAGATGTGTGAGCAAATCTACATGAGCATTGGAAGTATAAACCATGAAAATAACAATGTCTTATGGCACTAAAAATATAACAAAAAGACAACCTTTATTAAAGATTTAAATAGTGTTAAAGTTGCATAATCTGCTTAATTTTAAAATATGAGAAAAGAATTGTTCATTAAGCTTTGTAATGTAGTCACTGAACGTATTTTCTGTCTGTGCCGATTAGCACAAACTCAGGAGCTTATAACAAAAAAAAAAAAAAAATTGTTTTACATTTTTCTTGGGTCAGGAGTCCAACAAGCGTTAACTTTGTCCTCTGCTCAGGCTGAAATCAGTGTTGTCCAGGGCTCAAGATCTGAGGTTCAGGATGCTCTCTCAAGGCCACTGTTTTGGGGAGAAGTCAGTCCCTTATATTTGTAGGACTGAAGACTCAGCTCCTGTCATTCCTCAACACGCAACCATCTCTGTAACATGGCAGCCAGGTAGCACCATTTCACTACTTAAAGAACTGTGGGGAAAATGTAAAATGATCAAGCAAATAGTGGAGAAAGTAAAAAAAGAAGATTAAAGTATTTTGTTAATCCAAATAAATAGTAAAATGTAAATGAAATGTCCTATTTCTAGAAAAAAAACAAGTCGTGGAATTGGCACAAATAATAGAAAATCTGAGTACTTATACCCATATTAAAGATATTAAAACTGTAATTTAAGTTCTTCCTACATTCAAATATATTAACCAGTGAATTCTTCCAAACATGGAAGGGAACAGGAATATCAGAGTTTTCCAGAGACTATAAAAAGAGGTAACATCATTTCATTTCATGAGGCTGACAGAATTGTGTGGATATCACGCTAAATTCTTGACAGTCACTGATTCCCTCATTGATTTGAGTGTTGGCAGCCTATAGCTCTCAGTTTACTCTCCCTAGAGGAATTTCTAGTGACCAGAGGGAAAGGTCTAAATGCCCAGCACACAGGCCTTACAGAAGAATAAATGCTGAAGATCGTCCTGGACCATGATCTCCTCTGGGTTGTGTGAGACCTCTGTTGTGACTGTTTCACAACAATTCCTTCCTTTTTACCCACTACCCCTTTCCTGACTCATCCAAAGAAGTTAATTTGCTGGCAAATCTCTGTCTTGAAATCTTTTTTTCTGGGGAATCCAATCTAAAATAATAATCTTGATATAAAAAATTATAAATGATATTGTAGGAGTGGAATATCATGAGCTATAACCTATAATGAGTATTGATGCAAAAATTTTTAAATTTGGAAACAGTTTCTAGCGATATGTAAGGGGATAACACATCTTGACCAAGTTGAATTTATTTCAGGAATTCTTACTTAGTTGTTTAACATTTGAGGAAATCAGTGTCATTCACCACACTGACAGGAGAAAAGAAAGAGAAAAATCTTATCTTTCAAGAGATGAAGAAAAAGCCTTTGGTAAAATTCAGCATTTATTTAGGCTCAAAACCTCTTACCAAATTAATCATAGATGCCGAGTTTCTTAATCTGATGGAGAAAAATCTAGAAATATCCTATAGCAAATGTATAATTAATAGTGAAATATTGTATAGATTTTCCTGTGTTTGGGAAGGAGACAAAGGTGGCCCTTATCACAAGTTTTATCTATCATATTTTAGGTCCCAGCAATTACTATAAGACAAGACAAAGAAATAAAAAATGCAAGGAAGGGAAAAATAATAGAATACCATTTTTTTGCACATGATAAACTTGTATGTGTAAAAAAAACACAAAGATCTCAAAAACATCAGTATTAAAAAGTGAAATTAGAAAGTAATTGGATATAATGCCTTTATGCAAAAGTTGTACTTTTATATATTAGCAAAACACAAAAAATAACTTTAAAACTTTCATTTATAATAGCTTCAGAAAACATCAAATGAATCTAAAACATAACACAAGAATTCTTTACTACAATTGCTAGATGTGGCTGAATACAATTAAAGAAAATATAAATAAGTACCTTGAGTACTTGAATTGGCTGACTCAATATCTCAAATTCTTCCCAAATTAAGCTATAGATTCAGTGCAATCTCAGACCCACAGTATTTCTCTACTTTTTTCTTTCTTCCTCTTTTTTCTTTTTCTTTTCTTTTTTCCTTTTTTTTTCTTTTCTTGGTGTGTGTGTGTGTGTGTGTGTGTGTGTGTGGCGGTATTGTTGAGCATATTCTAAAATTTATCTGGAATAAATACTCTAAGATAGTCTAGAAGAAGAAAAAGTTTTATACTAAAAGCTGCCAATACTTACTTTTGGGTTTTTTCCTTTTTTTTTTTTTTTTTTTGGCTTGTTTGTTTTGCCAATACTTATTTTTAACCTCCAGTAATTAAAATACCACATTCTACTGGGGCAAGGACAGATCCCTGGATAAATGGAGAACAGTGAGTTCATAAGTAAATGAACATATATAGTCAACTGATTTATAACAAAGTGGATACTGCAGTGTGGTGAGGAAAGAATAATCCTCACAATAAGTGTATGAATCAATTGGATATCTGTAAAGGAAAGAAATAAGACCTATCTCCTACCATATATTAAAACTCGGCTCCAGATGGACCTATGCATTTAAATATGGAAAGGCAAAATATTAAAACTATAGAAGAAAATATGAGAGAATCTCTTCATGATCCTGAGGTAGCCAAAGATCTTTTAAACATGACACATAAAGCATTAATCATAAAAGAAAATCTTGCTAGCCTGGACCATATTGAAATTAAGAGCTTCTGTTTAAAAGACAACAATAAGAGAATAAAAGAGCAAACCACAGAGTAAGGTATAGCCATTCTTTATTTTTCATGGATTTCACATTTGTGAATTTGCTTTATGCTAATTTTTATTTGTAACCTCAAATTAAATACTGCCAGTGCTTTTAAGGCCATTCATAGACATGAACAGAGTGGCAGAAAATTTGAGTTACCTAGCATGCATGGTCCCAGCTGAGGTCAAACAAAGAGACATGCTGCCTTCTTCTTCCAGCCCTCATGTTCTAAACAAGTGTCCTTTTTGCAGTTTGTTTAGTACCACATTTTTTTTTGCATTGTTGCACTCATTTTGTTATTTTGTTGTTTCAAATGGGCTCCATCGCCTAGTGCTAAAGTGCTGTTTCTTGTTTCTAATTGAGAGAAGGGCTGTTTTGTGCTTTACATAGAAAGTGTATTAGTAAACTCTGTAGGCATGAGTTACAGTACTTTTGGCTGTGTGTTTCATGCTAATGAATCAACAATATATCAGATGAGGTGTCTTTAAAGAGAAAATACGTAAAACAAGGTAATGTATTGATCAGTAGACAAAACTGTTGTGCCTAGTGTCTTGCAGGAAACCAATCCTGTATGTCCCCCTAGAGCAATAATTTGGCATTCACCAATTCAGTGCTTATATGACTTTAAGAACATAATTATTGCAAGTAATGGAAATTTGATATATCTATAATACATGTTCTATAAAGGAATTATATACAGAATGTATAATGAAGTCTAATAAAACAATAAGAAAATGGTGGACAACCCAAACATAAATTTAGGTGAAGTACTGAACAGGTACTTCTTGAACAGGTACTTCTTTTAAATTGGTTCATTTATATATGAAATGGTAGATTTGGACATATATGTCTTATCTTTGCTCTGGTGCTCAGTTTCAGTCACAAAAATGATAACCTACAATTTGGATAATATAAAGTTATGTTTAAATGAAGTAAACTTAACTTGGTAGGCTCCTAATGCAAAAATACCACATTACCATTATAATAGTTTTCTCTACAATTAAAGGACCATACCTAATAAAATCTCAACTGATAAGTCAAAAGAATAAACATATGACTATAATTATCCACAATCAGGGGCGCCTGGGTGGCTTAGTCGGTTAAGCGTCCAACTTTCACTTAGGTCATGATCTCGCGGTTCATGGGTTCGAGCCCTGCATCAGGCTCTGTGGTGACTGCCAGCTCAGAGCCTGGAGCCTATTTCAGAGTCTGTGTCTCCCTCTCTCTGTGACCCTCCCCTGCTCGCTCTTTCTCTCTCTGTCTCTCCTAGAAATAAATAAAAATATTTAAAAAAATAAAATAAAATAAAAAAAAATTATCCACAATCAAATACCACTTGAGCCTATATTTTATTTACAGAGCATTAAAAGTGTTTCAATGTTTGTTGGAATTCATATAATAATTAAATGTATAGGGCTTTAATTGAGGGTCTTGGTATTTTCTGAGAAAATGATGGAGATAATAAAATTAAATTCATGTACAAAAACAAACAAACTAAAAGATTTTAAGATTACCAAATTCTATCCAGTTAATCTGCTATTTTAATCTGCTATTTGCTTTGCCACTGCTGAGTCTTCGCTAATACATTCCACTGTATGCCTCTGCCTACTATGACACTAACCATGATTCATTGCCCAGCTAAAAATGTTGCCACTGTGTCCTTTCCGTGTTTCTCATTTAGGAGTAATTCCTTCTGCTATTGAGCTTCCATTATAGTTTTCAGGCATTTAGTCCTTTTCATTCCACTTGGCAATGTGATTATTTACATGCATATTCTATCTTCCGTACTAGATTATAAATCCCATCCAAGGGATTAATCCCATCCATTTTAACCATCATTTTCTAGACAATGAAGAATAACCAAAAGAATGCAGGGAATAGGTAGGACAAAAACAAATAAAAATTTCAACAACAACAAAAAAGTAAGTCTAGGAAAGTTCACATAAAACAGTCAAGAATAAGGTATGATCAGGTGAAGGAACTTCCTTTTGATGACACCTTTTCTTCCCATAGCTCTTCCTGTCTCTCCTGTGTTTCTGGGTTGTTGTTTTGTTTGTTTGTTTGTTTGTTTGACTTCTATCAAACTAGTAGTTTTTGGCTAGTAGTACTGAATTCTGCTTTCTTAGCTCCTCATTGCCACCCTGGTTTAGGCTGGTGCCAGTCAGAGCTAAGTCTGACTATGCCCATGGCCAGTCTTCCAATAGCTGTGCATTCATTATTTGTTTCCCAGTCATAAGGTTGGGTGTCACATTAGCTCATTGAGTACCCAGCCGGTATGCATGAGACAAAAGACATTTCCTGGCTATCTTCAATGAGACAGACAGCCTTCTTTAATTTTGATAGCCAATTGACCAAAACAATTCTAGATCCCGTATTACCACCTGATGAAACTATCTAATATGGGGAAATCAGTTGATTTGTTGCTAATAATAATAGTCTCTCTGAAATATAATTGATCAATTTGAAATAATGGTCTTATGCTTATCACAATATATTAATACTTCTGTTGTCAGTACATACAAATAAGTATATTACTGGAGGTTTTACATGTTAAACTGGATAGGTGACTGGTCTGCTGGAATGGAGATAAATAAATAAAGAACCCAACACCTGGTAGAGTGCCTGAAGCAAAGGATGATTAATGTAAGTGGATGATGGTTTTTAAAGCAATATTGTCTTTTCCCTCAGTCTTGAGTGACTAAACCGTCCTAATGCTCTGGAGACCGCTGTTTTCTCATGGCAACAGCTGGAGCTGTGGTACCCTGTGGGCAGCCTCAGCCCGCCTCATGGACCCTGTGTCTCCCAGGAGAGTCTAGTTAGAGTCTCCCACTGCACACAAAGAACACATCAAAGGAAATGACAAAACAAAGACAGTGAATAATTGAATGGAGCCATCCAAAATATTTTAAGCCCATCCTCAGGAAAAAAAAAAAAATCATTCTTACTTAAACTATGTCATATGCTGATAAAGTACACATCTGATTAAAGCTGCTTCCTCATTAGCACCATCATTACTATCATTATCAAAGCCTGAAATGAATAGCCGCAGTGGCAGGGCCAGATGGCGGGCTGGGGGGACACACACCCAGGCTTCTTCCTGGCATTCCACATCTACACTTGTGATGGCTTGCTGGGCATTTGTCTCATCCCACCAGTAGAAAGGGGAAAACTTTAAAGACCCAACACAAACTTTTCATTTTCATCTCCATAAGGCTTCTCTATCTCCTATCTTCTTCTTTTCCTCGTACTGGCTCCAGCATTCACCACGATATCCAGCGCAGAAACTTGGGGATGAGTTCAGATGCCTCTCCATTGCCAACCCTCCCATTTACCAAGTTCTTTAAATTATGTCACTATATAGTTCTTTATGCCCAGCTCCTTCCTCCTTAGTCATTTCTAATTGTATCTCCTACCCAAACACATTGTCTTAACCCATTCAGGTTCTGTAACAAAAATACCATAAACTGAGTATCTTAAATAACAAACATTTATTTCTCACAATTATGGAGGCTGGGAAGTCCAAGAGCAAGGTACCAGCAGATTCTATGGTTGATAAGTACCCACTTCCTGACATCTTCTTGTGTCCTCACATGACAGAAGTGGGGAGAGAACTCTCTGGGGTTTCTTTTATGAAGTTGTTGACCCTATTCATGAGGCCTCCCGCCTCATGACCTCATCAACTCCCAAAAGTCCTACCTCCTAATAACATCACATTAGGGATTAGGTTTTTATTTTAAGTAATCTCTACCCCTGGTGTGGGTCTTGAATCCACAACCCTGAGATCAAGAGTCACATGCTGTACCAACTGAGCCAACCAGGTGCCCCATTGCAGATTAGGTTTTAACATACATTCTACAACATACACCTCCTCTAAAGCATTTTCCACACTTTACCAAAAAAATAATAGTAATTTCTGTCACTTACCTGTACAAATCATTGCATAATGTCCTCTGGCCTTAGGATAAAATCCAAGCTTTTTAGCATAACATACAAAACCTCTCTTTAATCATCTGAGTCCAAGTATCATCTCCTGCTGATCTCCATTATTTTAAAGGATATGCTCTATCGGTGCTGCACTACTCGCATTTCCCCAAATGGGTCAATATGACATGTTCTAGTCCTTTGCATGTGCTTTCTTTCTGCTTAAAATAGAATTATCTTTCTCCTACCCTTGCCTAAGGACCATCAACTGGTCCCAGAGCCTATCACAAATGTCACATCTGTAAGAACCATGTCCCGACACCTGTGCCTTCAGCCCTGTTACTTCTACGCTGCTACCTGTTCCGTTGGCCATACTTCTGTGGTTGCACTTATCCCACTAAACTCGGATCATGTGCCAGCTTCCTCATCTATATATTAAGCTGTTTATAAGAAGCCAGGGACCATGTCTCAGGTATTTATCACCAATACTTCTCACAGTCCCTGACAAGTAATAGGTACAGAATAAATATTTTAAACCAAGTGGGATTGAATTGAGTTGAATTACAATGTGTTGCTAGGGGAATGCATGCAAATAAAAAGATTCAGATGCGAAGTGCCAAATGAGGGTGTAGAGTCACCCTAAAGAGAGAACACAGTTCTTCTGCGCTGGGAAGTGTTGGATGAGGCAGAGCATTTGATAATAAGAGTGTTGTATTTCATGGACTCTTATGTTCACTTCAGTCTTTTCAGAGATTCAGTAAATGCGGAAGTGACCAGTTCAAAAGTACTGTAGTATCAACAGGCCTCTCTTCTGGTTTACAGTGTGTTCCTTAAATCAGTTAGAAAGTCAGAGGATTGCAGTGTCTGGGCATGCTTCTGCAGGGAGGAAAAGAATGACTCCAACCCCACAAAGGTGGAAAACTAGAAATGTTACCCACATTAAATTTTCTTTTGTTGTGATAACCACCATTTCATCCCTACCATAGAACATACTTTTACATGAATAAACAAAACAATATCTCAGTTTGAAGTACTTTCCTTTAGATTACTTTGCCAATATCCAGAGTTAATCTAAGGAAAATAAGTGGGTATTGCACTGTTTGACCATGAGGGTCTACCCAAAATAACTTCTACCAGCCTCTAAGATGGGTGCCCACTTCTGTCCATAGAGCACTGAGACACACCTTTTGGCAGTTTTAGAAAAGTGCTTTGTCTCTTTTTCCAGCCTTTTAGTTTCCAGTAATACTGAGTTCCAATTTTAGTGAATCCTGCTGAAAAATAAAGAATTTTAAATAGCAAAAGAAAAAAAAATATCTACATCTCTATTTATTTCACATATTTATTTTTTAACCAGAGAGCTACATACTGGATGGCCTCATGAACAGTGTGATAACTAGGTAACCCTTTAGCTAAATGAAAATGTCACAGGCCAGGAAACTGCTTCCAACTATCCCAGGAAATTGGGGGTTCTGAACACCTTGCACAGATCAGCTGCCTTTTCTACGTCTGACAGATCTAGTCTTTTGAGTGGGGGTGGGACAGAGAGAGAGAGAGTCCCAAGCAGGCTCTGTGCTGATATCATTGAGATCATGACCTGAGCCAAAATTAAGAGTCAGATACTTAACAAAGTGATCCACTGAGGTGCCCCCAAATCTAGTCTTGATATTTGCCCAAAGAAAGCATGCTAGTTCCTAGAATACTAGCAGAGAGGAAAAGCTATCTTCTTGGTCACATAGTTACTCAGTAGTTGATGAGGGCCATAATGGCCAGATCCCCTCTATTCTATTGAGCAAACAAGCATGTGGCTGCCTGAGTAAAGGTCCCTAACTGGTTTCTTCCCCAAATGCAGAGTTGTGCCCACTGTGGCCAGGAGAGAAGGTAAGAGGATGTGATTACTTCATAAGAAGGGAAAGTTACTTCCGACCTTAACAAATTCCACAACAAAGCACTCACAATTAAGCCAACTCTAAAACCTCATCCTTAGGGAATTCAGCCTTTAAGGAGAGGAGAATACAGACTTGACCATGCCCCCTACTTTGTCCCCTGGGATCCCCAGGCCAAAACTCATCCTGGTAAAAGACCCTAAGCCATTTTGACTGAAGCTCAGACTTTCCTCTCATGAAGAACTTCTCTCACATAGAGGTCTGTCCAAAAGCTGGAAATTCTCTCTCTCTCTCTCTCTCTCTCCTTTTTTTTTGGGGGGGGGACCCTAATGATTAAATTCTGCAAAAGAAAGGTGTTATAGGAATGCCAGTATCTATTGTGTGAAGTGGGGAGTTGTATGAAAGTTAAACGAATAACAGTCGTTATATATATATATATACAGTCATCTTAGTTCAGGCTGCTGAAGAAAAATACCATAGACTATAGACTAAGTGGCTTATAAACAACATAAATTTATTTCTCACTGGTCAGGAGCCTAGAAGTCTGAAGTCAGGATGCTAGCATGGTCAAGTCTGCTGGGAACACTCTACTGGATTACAGATAGTTGCCCTTCATTATATCCTTATGTGGTAGAAAATGACGGAAAGAGCTGTTTGGCATCTGTTTTTAGAGGGGTACTAAAATCCCTTTCATGACGGTTCATGACTTAAGTACCTCCCAAAGCCCCACCTGCTAATGCCATCACCTTTTTAGTTAAGGTTTCAACACGTGAATATTGGAGAAACAACAGCCCTATAACAATAATTATTTGTGATTTCTTGCTAAAGAAACTGTATTTAGTTTCTTTTTTTTAAAAGTTTTTAACATGTATTATTAAGAAACAGACAGAGAAGGAGACACAGAATCTGGAGCAGGCTCCAGGCTCTGAGCTGTCAGCACAGAGCCTGATGCGGGACTCAAACCTACAAACTATGAGATCATGACCTGAGCTGAAGTGGGACACTTAATTGACTGAGCCACTCAGGTGTCCCTGTATTTAACTTCTTAATTCCCTTGTACTGAGTACCAGAGAAGGGTCATACAGTTAAGCTTTCAAAATATGGACCCAAAGAAGGCTGTTCATAAATCCTCCTCCTCTGCACCAAGACCCTTTCTCCCTTGACCCTGTGCAGGCCTTTGTTTTATGGAGTTCAGACTTCTCTTTGGTGCCTGCCAAAGTCAGTTCAAGTGCCACTGCAGCAGGGCTGGTGAAATTAACTCATTAGCTGACCTAGGGCGCCATTGCTCCTAAGCAAGGCCAGTGATATGCTCCCTCAGACACAACACAGCATGATTTCACTTGAGATAAGTCTATCCCTTCTGTTACTATGACTCCAGCTCCTTCAAAATAAAAATTACAATAGTTTTAGTTTAAGGAGCATGCATTCTTTTTTGGGCCTTTCTTACACTGATAGAGCCACCACATTGCTGCCAATGGCTTTTTCCTTGACATCAGGGTTAGAAGTATGAGCTTAGATTAGATTATTTACTAAATGTTTTGTTTGTTTGTTTGTTTATTTATTTATTTTGAAAGAGAGAATGAGAGAGAGAGAGAGAGAGGGAGAGAGAATCCCAAGCAGGCCCCAAGCTGTCAGCTCAGAGCCTGACCCAGTGCTCAATCCCATGAACTATGAGATCATGACCTGAGTCGAAATCAAGTGTTGGATGCTTAACCAACTGAGCCACACAGGTGTCCCACACAGGTGCCCCTAGATTATTTTTTATTCCAAATATTGCTCACCTGTATTCACACTTCATCTCCAATTAAAGGGGAGTGTCTAGATTATACCTCCCCATCAATTTAGTTAAAAAATATATTTTAAAAAAATTCCATTAATATGTCAAAGGAATATATGTAATGAGTATATTTGAGATTGTATGCATGAGTCATATAGTGAATACAATTTTCATCTTTTCTTTAAAAATTCATTTATTTACTTATAGTGAGAGAGGGGTGTAGAGTGGGGAGAGACAGGATCCCAAGCCAACTCTACACTGTCAATATAGAGCCCAATGCAATTCTCAGACTCATGAACTGTGAGATCATGACCTAAGCTGAAATCAAGAATTGGCACTTTCATCTTACTAAAGGTCATGTAGGAGGGGAGGATTTTAGCTTTGACTCCTACTGACTGTGGAATGTTGGATTCCTAAGGTCATGGACCTATGGACAAGCAAATTTAGAGAGGTCAAAATAGATTCTCTGTAAGGCAGGGTATATCCAGCTCCCAATGGGAGTGGTGGTCTGTAGATTAGGAAATCAAGGAATATTGTCATTTAATCAGAGAACTTAACTCTCATGTGACTATCTTAGGACTAAGAGTGCAACCTAATAAGAGAGAATGTGTAAGGCCTATTTCCCTTGGGGTAATAAATGCACAGTAAGAAAGTGTTATGTACTTAACTCATCAGAACACTGACCACTACCTTGGTCAGAAAATGGTGCTTTTGCAGAGTGCTCTATGAACACTCAGTCATCTGTAAAGTACACAGTATCACTTTGAGGAGCTAAGGGAATGAGTTTTATTTTCTCCAAATTAAAAAAAAAAAAGAAAAAGTGTCCTTCAAAGTTGAACATTTTGAATTACAAATATAAGACAGAACTCAAGGTTGAAGTTGACCTTAGTATTTAGGGAGTAACATTGTTTTACCACAGAATCTGGACAAAATGCATTCTCTCTCAGAAATGTTTCATGAAATTCTACAACTGCCCAATGGCCTATATTCACCTTTTGTTTTCAGTTATTTATTGTTAGGGTGTTTCCTAAGTTACTTTTATTAAAGAACAAAAAATACACCAGGAAATAAAAAGTTTGATTATACCTTTCGAAACTGCTGTCTTAACTCTTCATTGATTCATTGATTTTATAAATGGGCACTGAATATCTCTGATGTTTACAGTCTAGGTCAGGGTGGATACCATGGTGTGAAGGATGACACTAGTCTTGTTTTCAAGGGTTTGCAACATAATGGAGAGAATTAGAGTAGAACACAAATAATTAAAATATGAGGAAGAATGTCATTTTTTATTATGAAGAAAGCGCACATGAAATTCTATGCCGGTTTAGAGAATAGGCCATTCATGTCCAAATAGTGACATTTAGAAAGACAGTAGAGGATGTCACATCTGAAATAGATCTCAGAAATCTTCCTGAGATATGTTGGAAAGTGTAGATCCATGGAATGGTGTAAAAAGGAGGAAATGATGTTAAAGGAGGAAAGTACAGGGCAATTCCGTAGGCCATCAAAGACTCCACAAACTCATGCCATGAATTCTGTATGTTATCTTCTGTTGGTAGGATCCTGAGCTTTTATCAAAATCTCATAAGGGGTCCAGGGGTGCCTAGGTGCCTCAGACAGTTAAGCATCCAACTTTTGATTTCAGTTCAGGTCGTGATCTCATGGTTGCTAGACAGATCCCCATCAAGCTCCATGCTAAGCCTGCTTCGGATTCTTTCTCTCCCTCCCCCTCTATTCCATCCCTATTTGCTCTCTCTCTTAAAAATAAAATCTCATAAGGGGTCCATATCCTAAAAATGTCTAGGAACCTTCTGGTATAGATCATGTTCTGGGTATAGCAAGAAATTTGAGGCATTTAATAAGGACTATAAATTTTACCCTATGAACAGTAAGCCAAAAAGAAACAGGTTCACTTCCTTTATTTTTAAATCAAAGAAATGGGACTCTGAGGGCTGATGTATCTCAATCATATCAATGAGTATTCTACTGGGTAGGGATAAGGCTGATGTCTAGGAAGCCATTCTTAAAAATATTTGAAGTATTTACTATTATGTTTGAATAGTAATACTCTTTGCCTATGTACTAGGCAATTGGGAGTCATTAAATTGTTTTTGGACAAATAGCATATATAGAAGATATGTCCAGCAGAACTGTAAGTTGTATTGGAGAGGGCAAACTCTAGACGTAAGAAAGCCAATTGGAAATTTATTGCAGTGTCTCAAATCAGAACTAAAAATGGTCTGAGGGCGCCTGGGTGGCTTAGTCGGTTAAGCGTCCGACTTTCGTTTGGGTCATGATCTCGCGGTTTGTGGGTTTGAGCCCCGCGTCGGGCTCTGTGCTGACTGCCAGCTCAGAGCCTGGAGCCTGTTTCAGAGTCTGTGACTCCCTCTCTCTCTGACCCTCCCCTGCTCACGCTGTCTCTCTCTCTCCTAGAAATAAATAAAACATTAAAAAAAAAATTTTAAAGAACTAAAAATGGTCTAAATTAAATTGCTGGTATTAGTAGTTAAAAGAAGGTAAAGATTCAAAAAGCTTATGTAGCACGTTTTTCTAGACATATTTCCTGAGGCAAGGGAAATAAAAGCAAAAATAAATTACCAGGACTACATCAAAATAAAAAGCTTCTTCACACAAAAGAAACAATAAACGAAACTAAAAGGCAACCTAATTGGGAGAGGACACTGCAAATGGTATGTCCCATAAAGGGTTGGTATCCAGAATATATTAAAAAAAAAAAATTTACACAACTCAACAACCAAAAAACAATTCAGTTAAAAAAAAATAGGCAGAAGACATGAACAGACATTTCTCCAGAGAAGACATCCAGATGGCCAACAGACAGAGGAAAAGACGCTCAGCATCCTCATCATCAGGGAAATGCAAATTGAAATCATGATGAGATTTTACCTCATACATGTCGGAATGGCTAAAATCAAAAACACAAGAAACAACAAGTGTTGGTGAGGATGTCGAGGACGGAGAACCAACCCTCTTACACTGTTGGTGGGAATGCACATTGGTGTAGCCACTAGAAAACAGTATGGAGTTTCCTCCAAAAGTTAAAAATAGAACTACCCTATGATCCATGAATTGCACTACTGGGTATTTACCCCCAAAATATAAAAACACTAATTCAAAGGGATTCATGCACCTCTATGCTTATTGCAGCATTATTTACAAGAGCCAAACTATGGAAGCAGCCCAAGTGTCCATTGATAGATAAAAAGATAAGATGTGGTATATACATATAGTGGAATATCACTCAGCCATAAAAAAGAATGAAATCTTGCCATTTGCAGCAACATGGATGGAGGTAGAGAGTATAATGTTAAATGAATTAGGTCAGAGAAAGAAATACCATATAATATCACTCATGTGGAATTTAAGAAATAAAACAAATAAGCAAAGGAAAAAAAGAGAGAGACAAATCAAGAACAGACTCTTAATTATAGAGAGCAAACTGATGGTTACCAGAGCAGAGGTGAGTGTCAAGTGGAGGGGAAATAGGGGATAGGGATTAAAGAGTACAATTGTCTTGAGGAAAAGAATAAAATTATAAAAAAGGAAGTTGGAACTTGAAAAAACTTTTAAAAACTAAGAGGATAAATTTTAATAAGTAAATGTAAAGCCTTATTTTTAAACTTTTTTTTAATTTTAATTTTTTTTTTTTTTGAGAGAGAGAGCATGAGCAAGCAGGGAAGGGGTAGAGGGATAGGGAGAAGGAGAGAGAAGTCCCAAGCAGGCTAAGCCACCCAGGTGCCCTGAAGCCTTGTTTTTAGAGGCATAAAAACTTACCTCTCAAAAATGTCAAATGATGATAATAGATAATATTTGTAAGTCTCTAAAGAACATGATCCATTCGTAATTCATAAATGAGCCTCATGACAAAAAAAAAAAAATTCAAAAAGCTTAATGTGAAACTCAGAGTTCAGAATGGAATAGACATGAAAGAGGAAGTCTTCACTCTTACAAACCAGGAGATACTGCTGAAATATGTAACACATAGGAAAAGCCAATTTCAGGAGAAAGGTGATATCCGGTGCGGTATATAAACAATTCTATTAGCAAATAAATTATGCCAACCTCCCAACAAAATGTATGGCTCCGCAAGTTAGTTTTCAGAAGAGAATTGGCATCAACCCAATGACAATTTCATGGGCAGAGCTGACATCCATTTCAGCTGACATTCCTAGTGGGCTATACACACCAGGTGAAAGTAATAAAAATACAGTTAACTGAGTTTATCTTACAGCTATTGTATAGAATCGTAGATATAGGAGAAATCAGAATAATTTTATCCTGCCCCTAGGTTTATGAATATTTATTACCATAGCTACATCAATCCATATAGCCTATAACCACCATGCTAGTGACTCAATGTAATGAGTATTTAGGGAGCTCCTATGATATACTAGTAACTGTCATAGGTATTTTTAAAGGTAGGGGCTATATGCAAAAATAGAAAGTAAGATATAGTCCAGAACCTTAAATACTGGTACTTTTTTAGTTATGGTTGTCAGAAATAAATGCGATCACTGATTTCCCACTGACACCACAATGTTTATCTAAACATATAATGCTAAAAGCTTTGTCAAATATGCATATCCCTTTTGCCCTTCCCTTGAAAATAGTTTTAACTCTGCTGGAAGTGGGGGCTGGTAGGGACCACCTAAAAAATCCCAAACAAACCCTGTCACCGCAGGATAAAAAGAAACACACACTCACTTTGCAGTTGTTCTTTATGAAGCTGATGGCACCCATTGGCTGCCAAAGTCAAAAATCAAGGTTCAGCCTATGGATGTGTCTGGATGTATATATATGTATATATATATATGGATGTATATGTATACATATGTGTTGGGAGCCATTCTGAGCTCACTAGTGGAGAAAAGTCCTGGTGAGGTTAAAGCAAGTTTGCATGGTCTCTTGCCAATCAGATGACAACTGATATCCACCCCCACTCAATTATTTCTGCTTGAGCACTGACCCCTAAGGTACCTCGTTGATCAATATCGGGAGTGACTCGTCCCCTTATTCGAGCCCTGGTATGATGATTGCACCTTGTGAAAGAACTTATTGTGGGAACAACTTCTTTTGATTATGGGAACAGACATAGTGTCTCCAAAAGGTCCTATTTCCCTCCATACTTTCCCTTGAGCTATAAACAGGCTAATGACCCTTACTCATAAAAGATTGACCTTTACATGTACAATTCTGTTTCTACCGTTGCATTAGTCCAAGATGTTCATACAGCTCAACATGTAAATCAACTAACCAAAAATGTCTTTCATGCCCTAGCTATTCAAGAAATCATAAAAGTAGACACAAAGGTAAATGCACTCGAAGAGGCTATTCTATGTATTGGAAATAAGCTAAACTCTTTAAAAGTATGGTTGGCTCTCCAGTGCAATAAAGCATATAACTGGAAAATCAAGTCTTGCCTGGAGACAGAGTCTAACTTAGAGAGAAGGAACAGATAAGGGCAGAAGATAAGTTAGTACATATACCTTTGCTAACTGATGGTATATAGCAGCCCCTTCCCTAAGGCCTACATTCCACAAACACTTTCCCCTACAGCTGTGATGAGGATGGATAAGAATATCTACAAACCTATGACTTAATCTTAGCGTTATTAAAATGTGAACACCTTGTCATTTTCTTAGTTATTCAACCTCACTATAATTAGGGCAGTTCTGCAAGAAGACTTCTGCAAAACCTATTTCTGTACATTTTCCAAAAACATCTTATCACAAAGAGCTATCCATTGTAAAAATTCCATTTCCTGATGCCATGTTAACATTTGACCTATAAATAAAGACACCAAAACCGATAGGATGGAGATGCTTGCTTGGTGAACAACTTGACAAGTTCACTCCACCTTAAACTCTAATTTCTGTGCTACATGAAAGGGCTACTTCCTCACTTGTTCTTGAATTTCTACTTTAAGTTGTCTCCCTGTTTACTCAAACTTTCTCACCTTCCTATCCTGGTGGCTATAAAAGTTTTACTTTTCTTTCAGTTCAATTTTTGTAAGCTCAGAGTGAAACTAAATGATTCACAATGAAAAGATAAAACCGAGATGAGTGCCAGTTGCTGAGAACTCTTCTGCCACCATGCCTTTGTCCTCCTCCAAGATGCTGGCTTCTCTGAAGAAGTTCTGGTCTGTGTTTGAAACCCTGGAGCTCTGGACCAGCAGCTGGTATATATCACAATGACTTTAGAGTTGTAGTATTCTGAGAGCATCAAGAAATAATGAGATTTTCCTGAAATTATTATTAGCACACCTTAAAGATTTAGATCAAAGTTTCCTTCTCCTTATTCCAAAGTGTTAAGTATGTTAACAGTGTGACCCACTATCAGGAAACAGTCCTCTGCCTATAAGTGTGACTAGCACAGAAGTAGATTGCTGGAAGTAAGAACATGTGAACCATGAATATATGCAGTGGCGTTATCAGCAAATGGAGTTGGTTGGGGAGCAGGAAGAACCATTCCCTGATGGTTGAACTGAGAATAGAAATACATGTCTCAGGGGACTAAATGAGCTATAGAGGTAAATCATACCTGAAACTGTGTAGATCAATACCTTTATTTCAACACCCCATCTTCACGAGATTTTTCTCCAGTAGAGCTGTGGATGATTAAAGCTTTCATTCATATGAGGCCTGTGGGGAAGCAGATTTGCCCATATGAAGATGGTGGATATAATTACTAAAAAAGTTAGTGCTCTGGAGTGTTTGAACTGGAATCAAACTCCATGCGTTGTCATTTGCTACTCATGTGACCTGAAGCATTACATAATCTCTTTAGCCATTGCTCTCATCTATAAAGTGAGGTAACAATTAGCCTTACCTTATAAAGTATTTGTGATGGATAAATGAGATGATACATTTTAGTTGCTTAACAGAGAGCCTGGCTCTTAACAAGCTCTCAGTAATGTTGTTACTTTTATTATTGTGTATCCTAAATTTCTTGTAGAGCGTTCATCTATTTCTCCATAAAATGTTTCCCCTAGTGAGTTGGCTCAGTAACTCCTGACACATGGATGAATCTGTCTTCCCTAAGATTCTGCTTCTGTACCTTGACCTAACAGTCTTTTGGTACTCCATTTATACCTACCTGAATCCTGCTGCCATGACAGTGTAACATGTAATTGGGGATGAACTAGTTGGCTCACCTTCTTTTGCTATTTCTGAGAGATGCCTGTGTCAGTCTCAGAGTAACATCTCTTTCTGTATCTTGTCCAGCATCACCTTCTGAAGAATTGATATGTCTACATGCTTCCCCCTGCCAACAGGAATGATTCTGTTCTATGTGACCCTCCTCCATTATTGAGTTGAAACCATCTAAGAAAATGCAATTAGACTTTAAGAAGTTATAATCGCAAAAGGAAATCTACAAAGACTGTGTTAGGAAATATTTAAGTTTTTAATTTAAGAGCATAATTTGATATTTAGGCTTATAGGAAAAAATCCTATTTAATGATTTTTACTTTTAAAAAAAGGTTTGTTCAAATCAATTTCTAGGTCTCTAAAGGTGAATCATTACCCCAAATTTGAATCATGGGAATAAGTTTGTTAATCTGTTTATAGATATGAATTTCATCCTAAGAAATCATGTGTATGTAAATATTACATAAGGTAGGAAATTGGTTATAGAAGATGTTTAGATGAAGTGCTGTGGGAGTTCTGAGGAGAAAAAATGAATTTTCTAATACTGAATCAGAATCAGCTTCAGAGAGAGAGAGGATGAGCTGAGTTTTAAAAGATTTGGGTATGTGGTGGTGGCTCACATATTTGTTGAATACATTGTAGAAGAGAAGTATATACAGTCAATTGGTTTATCAATAGTTAACTGTTAAGCCTTCTTCCATACTATCATATAATATCAATTTTATCATCTCTCCAATTATTTCTTTTTTTTAAATTATTTAATGTTTGGGGCGCCTGGGTGGCTTAGTCGGTTAAGCGTCCGACTTTCGCTTAGGTCATGATCTCACGGCTTGTGGGTTCGAGCCCCGCGTCAGGCTCTGTGCTGACTGCCAGCTCAGAGCCTGGAGCCTGTTTCAGTCTGTGACTCCCTCTCTCTCTCTGACTCTCCCCTGCTCATGCTGTCTCTTTCTCTCTCCTAGAAATAAATAAAAATATTAAAAAAAAAACTTTAAATTATTTAATGTTTATTTTTAAGAGAGAGAAACTGTGCAAGCAGGAGAGGGGCAGAGAGAGAGGGAGACACAAAATCGAAAGCAGACTTCAGGCTCTGAGATGTCAGCACAGAGCCCGACAAAGCACTCAAACGCACAAACCACAAGATCATGACCTGAGCTGAAGTCAAATGCTTAACCGACTGAGCCACCCAGGCACCCCTACTCCAAATATTTCTAAATCAACTTATGATAGACTGAACTTTTGCCTTGTCTGCTCTATAACAGATGTCAGCAAACTTTTTCTCTAAATACAAGATAATTAATATTTTAGGTTTCACAGTCCATACAGCATCTGTTGCAAGTCCTCACCTCTGTTGTTGTAGGTGAAAGTAGCCATAGACAACATAGAAAGGACATGTGTGGCTGTGTCCAGAAAGGTGGAAAGCCAGATATGGCCTACAGGTGAGCAGCAGTTTTCCAATCCCTGGTCTACAACACAAGCTCCTTGATATATCAGTACAACGAAAATATTCCTATTATCTGATAGACATAAGAATAGTACTATAACAAATAGGAATGTGGCATTCCTAACTGGACAAATACCCAACTATCAAAAGCAACAAAGGATCTGGGATTTCACTTGCAAGTGAATAAATTAGCCTGACATGGTTTCAAAGATGCTGGAATAAGATACAAGATTCCTGGGTCAGAAACAAAGGAAAATTTACTACTCGTGGTTAATAGTAGAATCAGAACATCAACATTTCTTGTGCTGGTTCTTCAATTTCTAATCTCTACAAGGAAGCGCGCACACACACACACACACACACACACACACAGAGCCAGGTAATAACTACATACTTAATGCATTGGATTAAAGGGGAAAGAAAAAAACCTGAGTTTAGAGAACATGAATCTTTTATAATGGCCAATAAGCCTGCCTGACATTTGCCCCAGTGAGAGACATTAACTTTATTATACTAGACAGTAAGTATGCCTGCCCTTTGCTCTGGAGAGAGATATCATCTGTATTTTCCAAGGCTTTTCACAATACAAATATCCTTAATAGATAATCTAGAACAAAAGCAGATAGTGCCTCTATCTGTAAGATGTGCAAAAATGCCAGAGACTCTGGCATAATTGTCTACTAACCCCAGTCTTTCAAACCATCTCATGTTCTTGTAGATATTGATAGAAATACAGATTTAAACCAAATATACTTAAATGTCCACAGAATTTACCAAAATGAATATGAAAAAAATCTAAGAAACGGGCAAAAGAACTTCGAACATATTTAATTCAAGACCCAGCTAATCAACAGCAAAGATGGACATCAGCTCTCTTTCATTACCATCTCAGGAACTGTATTTCTTTAAACAAGATGACATTAAAATCAAGCTGTCTCAATTTTTCTTGTTATACTATGAATTTTAAAGTTTTATACACTTTAATACATGTGTGTGTATGTGTATGCATGTGTAGAAGAGTATCTTTGATTATTTATCAGAGATTACAAGGAAAAGGGAAAAAAATTATGCTGAATTGAAAATAAGTTGGAATGCTTTAGGTTAAATAAACTGACTAGAATTTCAGGTGTTTTTTTTTTTTTTTTTTTAATGAGATTCATCCTCTCAGAATTTTTTAATTTTAATTAGAGTCTCCAGGAATTCAAATGACCTATAATCACATTTATGCAGTAAGAGATGGCCTGTGCCATTCCTAATCCACAGTACTGGGAAATAAGGGTAGGTGTATATAGAACTATTTAGCCAAGACCAATAGATAGAATTGGGACAAATTTCTAATTTCAAATCTTTTTTTAACCAATAGATCTCACATATTTATTACTGAACCAACCTGCTAGCAAAGAGATATTTAAAAACACACACACAAAAAATATTCATTATTTTCCCAATAAACTATGCCTAACTGTCCAGATAATGGTGACTTTTTCAGTTTGATATGGTAAGATGGTAGTGACCTTGACAGAGCTTAAATATGTGAGCCATCACATGTGGAATTCCCTGTGGACTCACTTTGGTTCTTCTCCGACATCTCCCTTGCAGTTGTACTTGGTTTTATCAGCAGTTTTCATTCAAATCCATGGGGAATTGGGAGGATTTTGCTTTTGTTTCTTGGCCAAGAGTTGCTGATCCCAAAAGTCCTGTGAGAAGGCATGGCGAGGAAGAGATCAAAGGCACACACCGTGATGGTGGGGGAGGGGAGAGAGGGTTAATCATTTTTTAACAGATGACTGTAGATTTTTGAAAAGCAAAGCCCAGGGTATTTTATTGAAGTAAAAATTGTGTTAATGTTGCTCTTGCAGTCAACGTTTTAGGTGTTCATATATTGCTATGTCAGCCTACTAGGTTCTGTGGAGGAAGTGAGATGTAGGATTACTGGCAGCCCTGCAAAGGGGCTATGCGACATCAGGGCACATATACCATACAAGTGTGTAAGCAGAATACATGAACATGGCAGCAGCCTGATTTGGGCAAGCAGAAGGCTAGTGGCGAGGATCTGACGAGAAAGTGGCGAAATAAGTCAGGCAGAGAAGGACAAATATCATATGTTTGCACGTATAGGAGGATTAGGAGGAACTTGACGGAAGAACAAGGGGAAGAAGAAGGGCGGAAATGGTGGGGGAAAGGGAGAGAGGCAAACCATGAGAGACTCTTGAATGCTGACAAAAACTGAGGACTGATGAATGTCGGGGGGAGAGGGGGATGGGCATGGAGGAGGACACTTGTGGGGATGAGCACTGAGTGTTATGTGGAAACTAATTTGACAATAAACTATTTGTAAAAAAAAAAAAAAAAGTAAATAAATAAACTTAAAAACTAAAATTAAATTAAATTTAATAAAAAAGTGGCCTTTGTCACACAGTTCCCCTCCAAGAGTTGTGCCTACTCTGAACGATTCACTGCATATGAGCAGAAAGGTAGTGGGGCGGCAAATGGCAGGTGTGTGTGTGTCCCTGTGTGTGTGTTCCATTCTAAAGACTCTTCCTCTCTTTTATCTCATCGACCCTTTTGGTGTCATGCCTCATGGGAATGCTAGCCATGACTTGGCAGTGGGAAAATAGAACTGTGGCAGGCAGCAGGTTTCAGGCTGTATTTTCACCATGCCTGCACTTTGTTTCACGTTTAGTGGCAGTGTGATGTCAGTCACGTTTAAGTCAGATGAAAACCTGAATTTTTCATATTAATTAAAGTTCAGTGGATTCATTATAAAGAATACATGAAGAGATCTGCAGTGGTGGGGTGGGGAAGTTACATGGGGTAGATTTTCTGCAAATAGACTGTGGCTGAGTTGAACTTCCTCTTGGATTTTCTAGACTGATTCCAGATTTGGGAAGAGATTAACAAGTGATGTTACTTTATGCTGCATGACTTTTTTTTATTTCCTCTTGTGAAGAGGAACATAAAGGAGGAGGGAGAAGAAATGGTCTTAGTGGGTGCTGATATAGATAGGATCGTGAGTGTACGTGTGTGTGTGTGTGTGTGCGTGCGTGTGTGTGTGTACTGTGGCTCTCCTGTGAAATAACACAAATCTATGCAAAAAAAAAATGTATATATAAACCAACAAAGCTACTCTAGTTGCACATCTGTCTAGCAGCATAAGGCAGGGACATATACCCCAAACCTTCCTATTCCAGCTCTAACATGTAGCCTGAAGAATCAACAAAAGTTTCTAGATCATTGCTTAAGTTTCTAGATCATTAACATGTAACCAGTTGAATCCATCTGAGTTTGATCATTTATATTCTTACTTCTAAATAGATACTTCTTGTTAATTTATTTATTTTGAGAGAGAGCGAGAGCGAGCAAGGGAGACGCAGAAAGAGAAAAGAGAGAGAATCCCAAGCAGGTTCTGCACTGCTAGCAGAGCCCGACATGGGGTTTAATCCCAAAACCCCAGGATCATGACCTGAACCAAAATCAAGAGTCATATTCTCAATTGACTGAGCCAACCAGGTGCACTAAGTGGATACTTTTAAAGTTTTACTTGCCAAATTCCTAGATTTAAAAAAAAAAAAAAAAAAATCAACCCTGTGGTGCATATAGTCTTTTTTTTTAATTTTTTAAATGTTTTATTTATTTCTAGGAAAAAGAGAGAGACATCATGAGCAGGGGAGGGTCAGAGAGAGAGGGAGTCACAGACTCTGAAACAGGCTCCAGGCTCTGAGCTGGCAGTCAGCACAGAGCCCGACGCGGGGCTCGAACCCATGAACCTCGAGATCATGACCTAAGCGAAAGTCAGACGCTTAACCCACTAAGCCACCCAGGCGCCCCCGTGGTGCATATAGTCTTACTAAAAACTAAATTTGAACTCAAAAGAAATTCATAGATGTGACTCTCCTTGAATGGCCTATGACAGACACATTCTGAAGGTTCATAAAATCTGTCACTGTAAATGGGAGACAGAGTCTCTGTCCTGGTCCCCTCGGGTCCCACTTGCCAGTATCTTGTTGGATATCTTCTTCTCATAGGGTTTCCAGAAATAACCTGACCATAAAATGTACTCAGATGCTCTATGCCTTTATAAACACCAGAATCCTAGTGTCTAGGGCTTTTTGCTTTCACAATTACTGCTGCTACAGTTACTGCTATGTTATTACTATTAATGTGCATACTTCATCTATTGTCTTTTGATATTTGGATTGCCTATAAGGACACAATTGTCTGTAGTTAGGAAAATCTGAATTATTCTTTTAATCTTTCACACTTTGTTTTTGGTACACTGCATCAATCTGTGTGGCCTTCATTTCCCCACATTGAATTAATGCTTCTTGTAATTCCATTTAAATCTACTTTCTCAGGGCTTTGCTTGCTGTTTAATCAGTTGGCATCATCAATGTGGAATTTGGGATTTTCAGTCCTTAGGACCCAGCATGTCTCTTAACAGTGATTCTCCAGTTATGGAACATGAACGTGTAATAGTAAACAAAAGTAAACTAGGTATGGCAGAATTAACATAACCATTATTGAGACAATGGACAAAAATCACATAAATAAATAATTATGCTAATCTTTAAAAAAGAAGCAAAAGATTTCTTTCTTGGCGGGACCAAGATTCTTTGATATAGCAATTTGTTGACATAAGGCTTGTAAAACTTAAAAATAAAAAAGTAAAAAATTTTTAAAAGACCTGTAAAACTTAAGAACCACAGCTCTGGTCACTGAGCAAGGGTGTTTTCACTAGACCATCTGCCTTCTTTACTGTGATAGTCACATCCTGATGCTTCATTTGTACCTCTGTTGTCACATACTACAGGGAACAATTTACCCTGATCTATCCTTTTGATAAGAATGAATACCTTCCAAGGACAGTGCCTCTACAAAGTGCCTCTTTCCTGCACACAATGTAAATTTATTTCTGCTGCCTGTTGCTATTTTTTTTAATGCCTCAAATCTCCATGCAGTGAAGCAAAGGGTAAAATGACCATGTGAATATGCATTTGAAGAGCTCTTATCATGATAAAAAATTGCCTTTTAAATATTTTATTTTTTTCATGCCTCTGCATTGTTATAATGACACACTACTGAATTACTAATGGCAAATAAGTCAACTGTTGGTAAATTTTAATGGAGCATATTGATATCCTCAAGATTCTTAAATTGTTGGAGGAGAGGGAGGTTTTTTAAATGAAACATGACCAAATGTTGTGTAAGTAAAAGAAGTGAAAAAAAAATAATAGAAGGAAAGTTCAGCAAAGTAGAAAAGTAATTGGTAGGCTATATAAGGAAGAAATGAATGATATACATACCCTACAATTGTGTGATTTGGTAAAGATGATTTTTTTTAAAGTCCAGTAAATAATTCACCTAATAAAATTATGCTGAGTGAAATAAGTCAGTCAGAGAAGGACAGATACCATATGTTTTCACTCATATATAGATCTTGAGAAACTTAACAGAAGACCATGGGGGAAAGGAAGGGGGAAAAATAGTTACAAACAGAGAGAGAGGGAGTCAAACCACAAGAACTCTTAAATACAGAGAACAAACTGAGGGTTGATGGGGGTGGGGGAGCTGGTAAAGTGAGTGTTGGGCACTGAGGAGGGCACTTGTTGGGAATAGCACTGGGTGTTGTATGTAAGCCAATTTGACAATAAATTATATTTAAAAATAATAATAAAAATTAAAAATGTTCCACCCTAAAACAATAAATACAATTTAAATTTTTTTAAATTAAAAACTAAAAAATAATTCACCTAATATAAAATTTGATATGTTAATAGAAAAAAATTAAGTATCATGGCATTTTACACTGGTGCATACTACTTGAGAAACAATATGCAAACCCAGTCATTCTGTCTGTCTCTTCATTACATCTAACTGTGCACTGTCCTTTTAGTGGGAACCTAGTGAAACAGATAGTAAATAATCCTAACTGAGTCCATTGATAAAATCTGTGGAGAAAAACTTAGGTTTTCAAATACTGAAGATCAAAATACACATTTCTAGCTTAAAGATACATTTCAGTCAGGAAGTAGTTTGGAGTGCCTACTATGTGCCTGTCACTGTTCTAAGTTGACATACCTTAAGAAATAGTAAAATTACAACATGAGCAGAATAGATATGTATAATGAATGTTTGAACCCTTAAAAATCATGATGGTTTGTTTGTACTGATTTATATAGCAGGAAATAGAAAATTTGCTTTGAAAATTGTTTTTGAATGCTCAATGGTAAATTTGAATAAAGCCAGCCATCATGAAAATCTGCTAAACTCTCTATGAATCACAATAAACAGGACACTCATGCCTTTCTTGACTTTAATAGTGAAAGACATGACTCAAATGTTTTATTTGATAATAATTGAAAACCTTGGTATTGAGCAAATTTATTTTCTATCATGAGACTTTTTTTATGGAATGAATGCAATACATTTTCTAATCCATCATTCGAAGGCTATTTTCATTCATCAATGTGGAATGTGCTTTTCTTTTTAACATCATTTTTTTAGCAAGAAAAATTAGAGAACAAGAAAATCTCCTTTAAAAATTCATATGCATTTTTCTACTTTCTGATTGTTTGACCAAATGGAAATATGGTTTTCTGTTTCATTTTTGAGAGGTGGGGGAAAAAGCTAACAACTATCTTGTTACCTTCCTACTGTTGACAGAATATTTGTGTCCCCTCAAAACTCATATGTTGAAACCCTAAGCTCTGAAATGATTAGGAGGTAGGGCCTTTGGGAGATATTCAGACGGAGCCCTCCTGAATGGGGTTAGTGCCATTATAAAAGAGGTCCCACAGAGCTCCCTCACCCTATCACATTCTACCATGTGAGGACACAATGAAAAGACTGTCATCTATGAACCAGGAAGTGGGCTGTCATCACACGTAAATCTGCCAGATTGGACTTCCCAGCCTCCAGAACTGTGAGACATGGCATTTCTGTTGTTTATGAGCCACCAAGTGTATGGTATTCTCTTACAGCAGCCTGAATGGTCTAAGACACTTTCTCATTAACATATATGTAGCAATAGAAGGTCAAAACAGTTAATAAATTGAAGAATTCAACCCTGCTGACAGTGTATTATCGAAAGAACAGAAAGTATTTGGGTGATTTTTCAGCAAATCTCTACAGAAAAGCAGAGGGTGGGAACTTTTTCGATTAAGCCTTCTGTCATGTCACAGAGGTGAGAAGGGCTCCTTCTCCACATCCGCTGCTCACACAGTGAGTTGTGCCCATAGCAAGATCTCTGCTCCTATGCAAATCACTGATTCCAAGGAAATACCCAGAAAAGGAGATAAAGTTTCTTCCATTTGCTCTGAAGGAGTCATCCTCTTGGATATCAGGAATGGGATGCACCAATTCATTTATGAAAACTTTTGTTGGGTCCAAACAGAGAATCCCTACACTGTTTGAGGACACTAGTGAATAATAATTGCAACAGTTTATGAACTGCCAACTGCACATCTAGAGTTTTGTGCCCTTGCCTTTAATTCTGCGATCACATTTCAAGTCAAATTTCCTTATCATCGTATTAGGGATGAACAAAATAAGATTTGGGGAGGTGAAATGACATTCCCAAAGACAAACATTTAGCAATGTCTGAAGCTGGAATTCTAACACAGAGTTCCACGTCAAAAGATAAAGACCCTTCATTGCATCACACTGCCACCTCAGTGGTGGAAGCTTTCCTGACTTAACTCACTTAGAAAAGGTTATGGTCCTATGGGGGAGAATAAAGGGGGAAATGGTGGAGGAAAGAGGCAAACCATGAGAGACTCTTGAATGATGAGAACAAACGGAGGACTGATGAGATGGGGGGGAAGGGTGTTATATGGAAACCAACTTGACAATAAACTATTTGTAAAAAAAAAAAAAAAAAAAGAGGGAAAGAAAAGGCTATGCTCCCTAAAAGGCCTGTACAACTTAAAACAAGGTAAATTTAATGGAACAAAAAGCAGAAGAAAGATGTAATATTAGCAGTTCATTAAAATGTGAACATATATATCAGTGTTTATAATAATCACTATCAAGGTTAATCAAAATATAATGCATAAGCTATATTTGCCCTCATTTGACATTCACTATTCCTAGATGCTAATACCAAGACCCTGGTAGTACTTTTACTTTCTTTTAAGGTATATTATTTATGTAATCAATGAAGTTTTAAAAGACTTTGTCACTGATATGATGTAAATTTTTGATGACAGAAATTAGGAATAATGTTTCCCTCTTTGGCTAACTCATTCTTTTCCACATTCTGAACAAATCGAATATCAGCATTAAAAACAAGCTTAAAATAAAGCTTTAAATAAGACTTTCTCAGACATTCTTTGTACTTCATGCTGACTTCTGTGGTTGGTTTTTCTCTTATACAAGTGAGAACTATAATGAGTATTGAATAAGAGTAACTTGTAAGAGAAAGTGACTGGTGAGAAAATTTAATGTTAAGACATAAAAAAATCAAATTCATCCCAATCTGTTATCTAATGACATATTAAAAGTCCAGCTTAAATATGTAGATATTTTCCATGATCAACTCTCCAGAATCTGGGAAATACATACTGCTTAGAAAACAGGTAAACTATGGAAACCGCCACAGTTAAAATAAGTGATCCTAAATGAGAGCAGACCTCCAGATAACTCCAATTTGATTTTTTTTTAATCTGGATTCTTCAACAATAATTAATATATGATTCAAGCCTCATATTGATTGGAAGGATACTAAATTTTATTTTTTTCTGTAGATACACTTTAATATTTAATTTGCAAATGACATGACTTGCTTATGCAAATAAAGGAAGCCATCTTTAAAATTGCCTAGTATCTCATGGAATTAAAGCAGAGTAATATGATCAGGCTCAGGAAAAACCAGAAGCACAATTGATATTGAATTCTGTCTTCAATATCTATGTTTCTGTTCTCTTCCATTTTTCCCTGTCTCCCTCCTTCCCTATACCCCTTACTAAAAGACAGGCTACCTTTCTTTGTCTAGTCTGTATGACAAGACTCATGATGACCTGTAACACCCAAGCTGTTTTTCTTAGAGACACCATCTGGGTTCTCAATATACCTACCTCCTGGAAGGGCTGAGCTTCAACCAGCAAGAGTCAGACACCCTTCTCTGAACCAAACAGCTGTGTCTCGGTGTGCACAGGGTTATGTGTACAAAAGAGATCACAGTGGTGCTTATGTGGATGGAAGTTGTAAATCTCAAAACTGAGGCATAGACCACTGGGAATAAAATCTCATAAGCATCACTATTCTATAAATTTAAATAGCTTCCTCATTGTCAACGAAGGATAGTTATCATGTTAACGTATCTTTTTGCTGCTCTTCCAGACCTTGAGATGTATGGATCCGTGCTACCTGACTCACCGCAAATCAAAAATCAGTTTCAGATGAACACTGCTAGGTTCATTTGTTTTCAGAGTTTGGACTCATGAAGCATTCCAACTGTACTTGGCATGAGTTATTGAGTACACATAGGGAACCTGCCAAAATGTGCAGAGTGTCTTTGGCAGAAGAAAAAAACAGATGGTCCCATCAAATGGATCACGTTCATGGGCATTAAATTAGATTCGAAGAGAAAAGAGTGATATTTACCTGGGGAATATATTTTAAAGGGTTAAGTGGCTCGGTTATCATAAGCTCGTACATAAACCTTCAAGAAACTGGTTATGAATTTGAGCATATAGGCCAGATTCCAGATACTGGAATAGTGGCAGGTAAAGGATGTTTCATGATCAAAAGCTCTGCAGCAGAGGTGTGGGGAGCTAGGAAGTGGCTGATAGATCACACTGGCAAAGAGAGTCAGACATGAGCAGAGCCAGTGTGAATAAAACCATCAGTGTGAGTGACCACAAGACAAGAGCAGAATTTCTAAGGCCTAAGGTATGCAAGCAATATTATAGATTTCCATCAAGTATAAAGAGAATTTGGAGGTTATTCAATGTAAAGTCTTCATTTGCATTGAGGACACAGGTCAGACGAGGAAGGGATTTAGTGCCAGGTCTCCTAATGACATGGATAGTGCTCTTCTATTATTGAACAGGAACTTTGAGTTAATAATCAAAAAGGGAAATAATCTGCTTGGAAAGACTGTCTTCATCTTAATTCATCCAGGACTGCTTTGTCTAATAACCACTTTGCTTCTGGCATGATTTCTTATTTTAGTAATGAATGTAATGAGAGTCATTCAAGTCATAAATGGAGGAACATTGTTGTCAATCTTGGGACAGACCTCAGCCAGAAATTCCACTTATGGTTTAATGAATTTGGTAAAAACTAACATGTGGGTGGCCACTTAATAAAGAAACACAGTGACCTGAACATTAAAGGATGGGCTTAACAAAAGCCTCCTAATATTAACTGATATATTGGATGGGACAGAGATAGCCATTGACATTCATGCTTTCCCGCCTCTGCAAAGTATGGACCAGCCAGGGACTGCATTTCCCAGCTGCCCTTGCAATTTGAATAGAAAAGGAACAGAAACGATATGTGTGCTGCTTCCAGCACAAGAGGGTTAAGAAATGTTGTGCTTTCTCTCTACTCTTTTCCCTTGTCTATTGTCAGGAAGCACAGGACTCCGTGCCCATGAAGGACAGTAGGGGACTGCATATGGTAAAAAGTGTAGGTCCACACATCACAAAACAGAGCATAGTTTTCCATAGTCCATGAACATCCACATCCCACTGTTACTTGAGCAAGAAATAAACCTCAGCAGGGTTGAACTACAGGCAGTTTAGGTATTATTTGTTAAAGCAGCTGAAATTACCCCACTTAATGTAGCAGACTGTCTCCTTATGTGGATGCCATGTTGGATATGTCTGAAAATGGATGCTAATAGCCCGCATTCCTAAAGGGGTATATCTGAGTAAAGTAGGTCTATTGGGAATGCATAATGTGTCAGAATTACAGGCCTGAGCATCTTTTTCACCCCACCAACATTTCTTTTAGAGTTTCCAAGTTGATCTCTCTGTGTAACAGAAGATAAAGTTTTATGCTAAAATAATCACTTATAATTTGATGCTATGGCTTGAGTCAAAGAATATTGTTGCAGTGAGGTTTTCTCAAAACTACTGGGAATTACACAGGCTGCAATTTCTAACACGCTTTTCCAAGTCATCTCCTTTGCGCCCAAACAGCCTAATTTGTTTGTGCCAGCAGAAAATCTCAAAGAAGACGGCCAAGGCACTTAAATATCCCAGCACTTAAGAGATGTCAGAATAGTACAAGATACATGGAATATCAGGACAGTACCCTAACAGTCATTTTGTCCATTTTCTTCATTTCTCATAGGAGAAAACCGACTTTACTTTTTAATGTCTCTCCATGAACAAATGCCTTAAAAATTCTGAGACCCTGACTTTTACTAGAAAACTCTAGAAAACTAGAATTGATCATGAATTCATGTTTTCTTTATCTCTTCTCTCCTCTGAATCCCAAACAGTTCTCTTCTATTGATTTATATACACAGGGGACTTAAGCACACCCAACACTGAGATCTTTTCTGAGGATATAAGCTTTGTATAACAATGTTTACCTGTTTGCATCTTCAAAACCCTTCTATGGAAACTTTCCTTGCCACCAGATATCCCTGTCAATAACGTAAATGTAAAAAATGACTTTAGTATCCCTATTATAAACAAGAAAAAATTCAGAATTTTCTCAAAAAATGTTAGAGATACTTCTTCGAAAACACACTCTATGAGAGATGGATGATTTTAACAGTATTCCCCCGGGAAGGAATTGGCACTGACACCTAGAATTCTTGATTCTATGCCCTGCACTCAGTTTCTTAAGTTAGTACACCTACTTGTACCTAACCTATATCATACAGAAAGTTGGTTTGTTTAAATGTTTATTTATTTTGAGACAGAAAGAGAGGGGATGAGGGGCAGAGAGAGAATTCCAAGCAGATTCTTCGCCCACCACATGGAGCCCAGTGTGCAGCTCAATCTCAGAACAGCAAGATTATGACCTGAGCTGATATCAAGAGTCCAATACTTAACCGACTGACCCACCCAGGCACCCAGCAAGTTTTTTGTCAAAAGGAGTATGTTAGAGAATCACTAACATAACCTTTGCATTGATGGCTTATAAGTAGTTGTAGAGAAGAAAATATTCAGTTCTGTTTCACTTCTAAAGTGAAACATATCAAATTCTTAACAACATGATCACAAAGAGATGCAAGTGCTATACTTTCTTCATCCTGATTGCTTTTCCAAACATTTTTAAACAGAGGTCACCACAGTGCTAATGTGTTAAAATCTAGAGAATTTTTGTTTCTCCAGGAAAAACAAAAAACAACCTGCAGTGGATTTTAATATTTTTAATTTTTTAATTAATTTATTTCTGAGAGAGAGAGACAGCATGAGCAGGGGAAGGTCAGAGTGAGAGGGAGACAAAGAATCTAAAACAGATTCCAGGCTCCCAGCTAGCTGTCAGCACAGAGCCCAATGAGGGGCTCGAACCCACGGACCGAGAGATCATGACCTGAGCTTAAGTTGGACAATTAACTGACTGAGCCACCCAGTGCCCCAACCTGCAGTGAATTTTATACTGGATATTTTGATTGGATAGGCATTGCATGACACCCCTTAGGGCATGATCACATGCATGGCAGAAAATAAATTAGTTCATTGGCAAAATACTAGAGAAGAATTAAGATTTATAATCTTGATTATTGATCAGGAAATTGACAACAATATCATTCTCTTCCAAGAGAAATTGTGTAAAAAGAGGAGAAGCTGACAGAAAAGGAATTCTCAGCAATGGGAATAGTATAAGATCCAAGATCTATTTCTTCTGTACAGATAAAGGAATGAAGATCATATTTAGGCAAGTGTATATTATATAAATTATATAATTTTATATATAGCATAATTTATATATATAGCATAAAACTTTATATGTGTCACATCACCTACTGTGAAAATTGAATTACCCAGGAGGAAAATAAGCCCCTTAGACATATAATTCAGAGTAGGTAAAACCACAACACACCTAAAACTTGTACACCTTTTTGTGTGTCTGTGTATGTATCAAATGTACTGAGTCTTAAGCGAGTAGGTAGCTTATATAATAATTAATATTACTTAACCTCCACTCTTTCTCCCATCAGGAAAATCAGCCTTCAGGTTCATACATATTGAAATAGTGCTCTTAACTTAAAAAGCAAGATGAGAGGTGTGCCTGGGTGGCTCAGTCAGTTAAGCGTCCAACTTCGGCTCAGGTCATGATCTCACGGTTCGTGGGTTCCAGCCCCCCATAGGGCTCTGTGCTGACAGCTAGCTCAGAGTATGTAGCCTGTTTCAGGTTCTGTGTCTCCCTCTCTCTCTGGCCCTCCCCTGTTTACACTGTCTCTCTCCCTCAGAAATAAATAAAATATTTTTTTAAAAGTTATTTTATATACATGGTAAAAAAATTAATTTTAAACAGTAAAAGAGAGAGAGAGAGGATTATTCCATAGTGAAAAGTTACTTTTAACTTCCCTCGTAATGCCAAATTATCCTCTCTAGAGGCAAGTACATTTATCATTCCAGATATATTTTATTTATACACCACAGTTATGTATACATATCTACCTTTTGGGTTTTATACATATGGTTGCAAACTATCCGTACTGACAATTCTATAAATCGCATTTTTCTGTTGACAGAATATCTTGAAGTCATTCAATATAAATAATATGTAAATATTATCCATTCCTTTTTAACTTTTTTGAAGTCATAACATGCATCAGAAAAACTTAAAAATCATCAGTAAACAACTTGATCAATTTCTAAAAACTGAACACTCTTATAGAACTTGTACATAAATGAAGAACTAAAACATAAAAACAGTCAACTCTGAGGCTTCTGACAGTCACACCCCCCCCAAGAGTTACCACTACCCTGATTCCCAATACCATTGATGAGTTTTATCCATGTGTGAACTTTATAAAATTGAAATCATGCAGTGTATCCACTAGCTATTGAAACAATAATGCTGCATAATGAATCCCCCAAAATTCAGTGCCTCAGAAAACCAAATAATTATTCTCATTATTAGTCAAATTGGGGCTATCTTGGATTTCACACATTTTTATTCATTTTATATAATGATAGAATAGTTATACCAGGGGGAAAGGGAGAGAGGCAAACCATGAGAGACTCTTGAATGCTGACAAAAACTGAGGACTGATGGATGTGGGGGGGAGGGGGGATGGGCATAGAGGAGGACACTTATGGGGATGAGCACTGAGTGTTATGTGGAAACTAATTTGACAATAAACTATTTGTAAAAAAAAAAAAAAAAAAAAAAAAAAGAATAGTTATACCAGAGTCAACAAACCTTTCTGGTTAAGGGCCAGATAGTAAATATTTTAGGCTTTGGGCAACCATAAGGGACATTCTCAATTCTGCCATTGTAGAATTAAAGAAACAAGATATAATACATATATGAGTGGATGTGGCTGAGTACCAATAAAACTTTATTAATCAAAATAGGCAGTGGACCAGATTTAGCCTGCAGGCCATAGTTTTCTAATCTCAAGGAATGTATTCAAAATTTCAGTGGCTTAATTCAACCAAAGTTTTATTTCTTCTCACTGGGACATGGCCAGCACAGATCAGCTAGAGCAGGATGTATTCTCAGGGACAAACTGCACATCGACACTTACACTATCAGCATGGCAATGGGAAGCAAACATGGCTACCAAAACATTGGCTCAAAGTTACCACCCAGAAGTGATGCACAAATGTTCACTCACCGTTCACAGACCAAAGGAAATCAAATAGTTTTGCCTCACTTCAGAAAGGGCAGAGAAGTATAATCCTCTTCTGTGCCTACATAGAGAAAGGATCCAGAATATTTGTAAATATATTGCCTGACAACTAGAGCTGTCATTCCATCTGTGCAATATGGTGGACTAAGACCCTCTGGAGCCATCATACTAGAAGAACATTTGTACATTTGTAAGTATTGCAAGTGATTGTAACTCACCATGTCGCTGCCACCCAGTCAACGTGATCTCCACACGGCTGCGCCTGCATTCTTATGGAGCAGCATGTTGCTAGCTCCCACACAAAGACCTTGCTGAGATCTATGCTTTGGGGCTTCCAGGCTTCCTCCAATGCCGTAGAAGTCTTTCCAGCTGTGCAGAACAGAGCCCCCAAAATGTGGGGTATAAACATACTCAGGGACAACCCATGAAATAGTTCTAGTGTGTGTTGTATATGGTCCCTCAGAGAGCTACTAGAAGGCTTGAACCCCCGTTATCCATGAACCCCCATATATCCATAAATAGCTAATTAGTGCACTTTTTTAGTAATTGAATTATTTCTATATATAATTTTTCCACTTCCTATTTCTGCTTCCTAGGAACACTTCTCAAATTATCTACATACACTTAAAGAATTGTTTTGTGTTTTGCTTTCATGGCAACAGAAACTAAGCCAATTAGAAAGCCTACATTCAAGATGGAATTCTAGAATTGGATCACTTACCAATCAAAGGGCCTCTGTTATATTCTTACTCTATTCATCTTTATGGCCTCTGTGAAAAAAAATTATATGCATTATGCCTGGTAATGGTGGATTACTGTAAACCTAACCAAACCGTTGCTCTAATCTCTGCTAATGTGGCAGATCATCAGAGATATTGACACTTTGGATTTTCGCCTATTGGTATAGTGAAAGTCACTTGAATGCAGAATTATTTTTAATGTCCATAAGTAGAGGATCAAAGCTATTAGACTTTGCATGGGGAGAATAACAGTATACAATCGCTGTCTCACCACAAAGCTGTCAACTCTCTTGCTCTCTGTCACAATATACTCTATAGAAATTTTGATAATTTCATCATTCTGTAAAACCTCTTGGCCACCATATTGATCACATCATACTGGTGACCTGATGAGGATATCATCAGAATCTAGATGCCCTGTAAAATTAGATAATACAGCAGAGAGTATATATGTACCCTACAAGATTCATATACTGCCCACTTTCAGGCCTCTTCATATGATTCCAATAATATGGGACATGCTCTGATACCCATGTAAGGAAAAGGTCTAGATGTTGAACTTTTACCCTTTATCACTGAGGGAGAGATGCCACCACAGGTTTGATGGTTTTCTTTGGGTTTTGGAGGAAGGATATACCATATTTGTACCTGGTGCTTGGGTCTATGTATTGATCCATTCAAAACGTTGTCAGTTTTAATTGTAGAGAGCAGGAGAGAACTTTGGCACAGGTCCAGCTGATATGACCTGGCAGATCCAGTGGTGCTAGAGGTATCTGTGTTAGATAAGGTACTGTATAAAGCCTCTAGCTAACTCCAGTAGGTAAGTCACTGCAGAGAACACTAGGGTTCTCTGCATATGTTTGTGACCCAGCTCCCAGCATGCTCCCTGGCTCCAGTATATGGCAAATGCCTAATCATGTGACATCAATTGACTAAAAACACGTTACAGTACTAAAAAACTGAGTATGCTTAAATTCAAGTTATAAGGTTGGACAAATGCAATCATAATCTGTAAACAATAAAAATTATACATTCAGAATGTGTCATCAGCAGGTCTAGATGGCCCCCAAAATTGAAAAGAACAGATGCCCATATCAACAACATCTGTTGCATTGATGGCTTTCCCCCAGTGCACAACCATGGCCTCCTGGAGTATTCCCTAAAAAAGGAAGGAAAAAAAAAAAATGCCTTGCTTCAAAAGCGATTTAGTTCAATATGTTGGGACAGAGATTTTTGAACTATAGACCTAATCAGGAATGACCTCCAAGAATCATGGTGAAAAATCTATTTGTAGAGCTACAAACAGTAGACTGGGTCATCACTTTGGCATGAAGAGAAGTAATCTGAAGTGAGAAGATACATGAAGAAATGACCTGAAGCAATGACTTGGCTGATTGGTAAGGGCTTAGAAGTAACCACAGTGAAAAATTGAAAACAAAGAAGAGAAAAATAGTCACATGATGGACCCATGAAGTCAAAACCTACTGGAAAGGAGAGCATTGAATAGCTAGATAGGTTAAGTTTGGAGGTAAATATCAGGCAGGCTCTGTCCTTGGCCAATATCTGTCCTTACACAATTGGCCCATACATGGAGAAGCTAAGATGATAGACATGAGGCTAAGTATGAGCCCTGTGACTGTTTTTCATCAAGGCTTTTCCTCATTCAGGCTCTACCACCTTTTGTTGTTCTTAAATATTCAACCCTGCCAGCAGCAGAGACCACACCTGAGCTCTCAATGTGGTATCATAATGCAAGGAGGTTAGCCAGCCATTTGGGGGTAAAATTTGTTATATCAGACCTCTTCTATTCTAGAGGGCCAGTAATTCATTCTTACCAGAAGTGATGCTTAATCAGGATATGGAGTTTCCTCATATACTCCCAGTATGTCTGCCAGTACCACCCTGAGAGGATTTAGAGACTGCCCAGGTACTGACATAGAATCCCACAGAATGTAAGCTTGAACTTAAATGACCTATTTTATTGCAAAGTTGGTGTGAAAAGGGACATCAGTTTTCATGGATGGATGGATCTCTTTCTAAGTTCCCTATGTTTTTCCATTGATCAGCTTCTCTCTCCGTGAGCCAGTACCACACTGTCTCCTGCTTGATGCCCAGTAAAGCAATCCTGTACATATATACACAGCTTATTCTTTGTTAGAAGTTTCTTGGCAGATTTTGGCCTTTGAAACCTCTGTATAAATTTAAGAATCAACTTACAAGGCCCCACATAGTGTTTTTTTGGAATTTTGATATTTTCAAAATATCGTTAAATCTATAGATCAATTTGAGGAAGAATTAAATATTTATAATACTGAAGCTTCCAATTAATGAATATACATATATTTCTTTTTTAAGATTGTTTTGTAACGTAATTTAATAAAATCATGTTTTTTTATACCTGTTTTGCACAAATTTTGTCTCCTCATTTCTTTAGCCAACTTCATTTCCAAACATCTTTATTATGGATAATAATTATTAGATTAATTCCTGTAGTCTTTATAGACACATGTCTTCTGTGAATAAGAGGATTTGTTTCTTTCTCATTCTTATACCTCTACATCTACTTTCATTTTAAGTTGTAGAATTTAGTGCATCTAATACAAAGATGAAAAGATATGATGATATGAAACATTCCCTAGGAATTTTTTTAAGGTTTCACCATTAAGAATGAAATGTTGTAGGCTATCTTTTATTTAGTTAGAAGTGCTTTAGTTTTCTAAGAATTTTAAACATGAGTCAGGGTTTAAATTAATTTACTTTTACATTAATCAAGATGATTATATAAATGTCTTTTAAAATATGTTAATGTGGTGATTACACTCCTCATTAAAATGTAACTTGATTTTTTGTGTCATAATAGAGACGGCTTAGACCAGGGGATTGGTTACAAAGGTGACAGAATATGCAGAAGCCAGATGGGACAGTGAGGCACCTGGAGGAATCCCCAGTGAAAGCAGAGTCATGGCAAGGCCAGCTAGTGACAGCTGGAGACACAGGAGAGTCTATTGCTGCTAGAAAGTCCATCCAAAATAAAGCCAGGGAGAAGCACCCTGGCTTTTCCTTTCCTTCTACCCTCTGTCTCATCTCCACTGCCTCCCACTTGTTGAACCCAGCCAGAAGCCAGCTGATGTAGGAATCTTTGAAAAATGGGTGCAGAGTTTAGCCACTTATAGTGGTCAGTTGGTTGCAAAATTCAGTGATACTTCGAGTAAATATGGGCACATCCAGGAGAGTTTATATATTTTTTTTTTGAAAAACAATATTGTGTTAAGCTATTTTAAGGAGATTTGGATATAGGATCACAATTGAGATTGGCTTCAAGATTATGCTAGTTGCGTGGAATGAGTTGGAATGTGTTTTCACTCTTTACCATTTTCTGGAGGACATACAGTAAAAGTGGAATGACCTTTTCCTTCAAAGTTTTGTAGAATTCACTGAGAAAACAATTTGAGGTGGGTCACTTTTTTGTGAGATTATCATTAATACTAATTGTATTTGTTTAGTGTAAGAGTAGGCTTGCTAGTTCTTCTTGAACATTCTATAAAAATTTATATTTTTCTAAAATTTGTCTATTTGATCAAAATTTTCTAATTTAATGACATTGAGTTGCTTACAGTATTCTCTAATTATATCTAAATCTCTCCTCGATGTAATTATGTCCCCTTTGGTTGCTAATTGTTCATTTATAAGAGATTTGTCTGTTTTATTATTCTTTTGAAGAAAACAACTATTGAATTTTTAAATATCCGTGGTATCTTTATGTCCTAAGCCATCGGTTTCTAATCTTTGGCTTCCTTATTGCCTTTTTTATACTTTCTTTTGGTTTATTTATCTCCTAGAATGAATATTCATAACTCTCAACTTCCCTAAATTTACCATTAGTACTGTATTCAACATGTTTTGACTTGTAATTTCACCTTACTCAGTTATAATTTTATTTTACCCAATTCTAACTATAATTTTTGTTGTGATTTTTTTTACTTAAATATGAGATACTTAGATGTATATTTAATTTGCATGCATAGAAATACTTGGAAGTCATTATATAATCTTGCAATGGTAAAATATTATTTCAACATGATGAAGTAAAAAATATTAACATAAAAAACTGATAGATTTGAGTACATCAAACTAAAAATATCTTAATAACAAAAAACTTTGTCAATACAAACACAAGTTATCAGAAAATTTAAAATAATATATACAAAATACAGAGGCACCTAGGTGTCTCAGTTGGTTAAGTGTCCAACTTCGGCTTAGGTCATCATCTCATAGTTCATGAGTTCGAGCCTCACGTTGGGCTCTGTGCTGACAGCTCAGATCCTGAAGACTGCTTCAGATTCTGTGTCTCCCCCTCTCTCTCTCTCTCTCTCTCTCTGTCTCTGCCCCTCTCCCGCTCATGCTGTGTCTCTGTCTGTCTCAAAAATAAATAAAAACATTTAATTTAAAATATATATATATACAAAAATAAATTTTAATGTATTAAATATATGAAAGCTCTTACAAGTCAAAAAGAACATAATCACCCTAACAGAAAATTTGGTAAAACATGAAAACAGACTTCAAATTAGATATATAAATGACTAGTAAGAAAAGAATCTTATTTAAATGATCTAGAAATCAAATTAAAATAATATACATTATTCCATTGTATCTATGATATTGTTAAAACCCTTTAAAAATGAAAATATGTAAAGAATTCTCATATGTCCATATTTGAATATAAATTAGTTTGATTTCTCAAGAGGTAAATTTAGTAATATAGGTAATATATATCAGAATCTTGAGCATTGTGTACAACTTCTAAACCAGTAATCCATCCTTATAAATATAACTTAAAGGGAAAATAATGATAATGAGGAAATAGCTTATTGGCAAAAATGTCCATCACTGTATTAAAAACAAGATTGGTTGGGGGGGAAGCCTGGTGACTCAGTCGCTTAAGAGTCCTACTCAGATCATGATCTCACAGCTTGCCCCACATGGAGCTCTCTGTTTGACAGCACAGAGCCTGCTTTGGATTCTCTGTCTCCCTCTCTTTCTGCCCCTCCCCAACTTGTGCTTGCTCACCTGCTCTCTTTTTCTCTCAAAAATAAACTTTTTTTTCATTTAAAAAATTAAAAATAAAAACAAGATAGCAATTTCTATATACAATTAATATTAAAGCATGTTAAAATATTGGGTAACATAAGTTTTCCTAAGCTGGGGCTCAAGTTTCTATCTGAATTACTTCATCAGCATATATTCAGCCGTTAGCGTGGGCTGAACCTGAAAAGCAATTTTATTCATTTTTGCATTATATTTATGGGCTCTTTCATAAGATGCATATGAGTTTGCAGATCTGTACCATCCAGGTGAATAGAATCTTTTTATTATTATGTAGTTATCCTCTCTATCCTTCATATGTCTTGTCTTAAGGTATATTTTTATATAAATATAGCTATCCAGTACTTATTTTGGTTTCTGTTTTCTTTATGTATCTTATTCCTTCATTGTGCTTTCAGCTTTCCATACTGTACATGTGCCACTCATAATGGGATAGACATGTAACTTTTAAAACCCCCTTGAAAATCTGTGTTTTTGCCAGTAACATTAGTTATAATTAACACACATAATTATGCATTTATTGCAATTGTCATTGTTTTTGAATTCCTTTCATTCTATCTATTTTTGGTTTCCTCTGCCTCATTTTTTGGAGAAGAACAAAATACTGGTTTCAAGAACGGGCTTTGTAACCAAGCTGCCTGGTTTTGAATCTGCCACTTAGTAGCTGTATGAAATTATATGTCACACTTTCCCACTCTGCAATATGGATGGTCATCAAACCATAAAGGTGTGGTGAGGTTTTTGTTAGTTAATATGTGTAAAGTGATTAAACCAGCCTGGGTTGTAGGAATCACTATATTAGTATTAGTTACAATTACAATTCTTTCTCGCTTATAACCTCTTCATTTTGTTTGTTTGCATATTTTATTTTTCACAATTTTTCTCTACTGGTTTGAAATTTAAGCTCCCAATTTTTTTCTTTCTTTTATTATTATCTGTTTCTGGTGACTGCTGTTGGTTTCATGAAATGTAAAAACCAAAGTAAAGCCTTTGTAGAAAACAAGATTTATTTCTGGAAAACAAGTTTCTAAGATTTTAACTCTACTCACCTTTCCCCTGACATACATACCATTTGTGTCAAATATTTAAATTTTCACTTTTGATGAAAATCTCAATAATTGGACATTAAGAATATTTTATACAGAATTTCAATTCATGTATTTGTTTCTCTGTTTTAAAGTTAATATTCCGTTTTCTTCACACTTATTGTTACATTTAAAATATATGCAATTCTTTCAATTGCCCTCCTTTTGTAACTATTCCACCTGTTCTTTCTGTTTTCCACAACTTTTACTATAAATTTTGCATATAAAATATACAATAATGTGCTTAGATTTAAGTGTACAGTTCAGTTTTGACAAATATATATGTTCATGTAGCAGCCACCCAGACCTCCTTCTCTACACCTTTACATTCAGTCTCCCCAACCCGACGCCATGTAACCATTAGTCTGGTTTCTGTCAGCATTGATTAGTTTGGGCTCTGAGAGGACTTGATATTAACAGAATTAAGCTCTGTGCATTCCTGTGTATCTTACTTCTTTTACTAAACATAATACCTGTCAGAGGCATTTATTTTCTTGAGTATACCTTCAGTTTAAGTTTATACTTCAGTTTATTTTTACTGCTAAGTAGTATTCTATTGTACAAACATTGTTTATCTATCATCTGTTAAACATATCCTTATTGCTAGTTTCTGTTTATTGTGAAAAAATCCATTATTCTACATCAAGTACAATTCTTTTGGGGGTATGCATTTTTTTTTTTTTTTTTTTGGTTAAACTCCTGGAAGTTGCATTACAGACCAGTTGGGTTGGTATATCTTTGAATCATAAGAGATTTTGGATTGTGCATTTCTTTTCTTGTAATGTCCACATCAGTGTTTGTTACTACAGCTATTACAGCCTCATAAATTAATTGGGAGAGTGTGCTATTCTCGATTTTCAAAAACACTTTATTTAAAAATGGACGTTATCCATTTGATAGGATTCACCACTGTATCTTGGTATAGACTATTTTTTGTAGGTAGATATAATATTATAGCTGTCATTATTTTAATAAATGAATGGTTTGCAGGTTTTCTGCTTCTTGTGTAATGTAAGTAGAATTTTTCAACAGATTAGTAAAATTGTATTTGATGTTCTACATGGAATTTTAGACAATATTCTCTATTCTTATAAGGTCTGGAGAATATGTAATGCTATCTTCTCTTTCATTCCTATTATATGTAACATCTGTCTATTTTTTTTTCCTCATCAGTCTTTTGAAAGTTATTATGGCCCCAAATATGGTGTATCTGTGACTGTTTCATGTGCACTTGAAAGTATATTTTTTAGTTACTGGGTATGATATTCTGAGGTCAGGGCTTCTATATCTTTATTGATTTCTTGTCTACTTGTTAAAGCCATTTCTGAGAGAAGAGTCAACATTGCCAATTCTAACTTTGAATTGGTCCATTTTGCTCTTTAGTTCTGTCAGTTTTGGTTCATATTCTTTGAAGTTCTTATGCTAGATACATCCACATTTAAGATTGCATGTTTTCCTGTTGAATTTACCCTTTCACCAGTAAAAAACTTCCCCTTTTTGCTCTGCAAATATTTCTTATCTGGAAGTCTATTTAGTTTGATACAAATTGATCCTTTATATATTTTAAATGTTTCATGCTTTTCACATATTTTATGTTTATGAGACATAAATTTATCATTCTTTTACTTTAAACCTAGTTGTGGTTTATAATTTGAAGTGAATCTCCTAGAATGTATTTTGTTGATTCTGACTTTTTTATACAGTCTGCTAATCTCTGCTTTTTAATAGTGTTTGATTCATTTACATTTAATGTAGTTATTGACATATTTGGAGTTCATTCTGACATAACTCTGTTTATTTTCTATCCATCTCATCTATTGTTGTCATACTGTTTCTTTTTTCATGTCTACTTTTTGGTTAAATAAATGTACATATTCATTTTCTTGCCTATTCTATTGTATAGAGGGCATGCAAAAATACAGTTTGGGAAGGAAGATTAGTTACAACAGGTCTGGTTTAATGTCTCTTTGTAGAGAATGTTGTGTTTTGTAAAAATGGGAAGTTAATTTTCTAGCACCCCTAATTATTCTTTTCAAACTTAGTTCTAGGTTTTATTAAGAAAACCATACTTTGGAACATGATCATTATTCCTTAGGTATAACTGTGCTGAGATATCAGCTGAATGTCCACAGTAATAACAAGGTCCTTTCATTACGGTTGAGTCAGGACATCAGCATTTCCTGGAACTATGCAGCCTTTTGGTTCCACCCCCAACCTTGAAGCAGCCACTCCCTCCTAGGCAATGCTTACTGTCACCGTAAGCAAAGAACACACCAACAATTCCCACTCTCCATTGCATCCTCCTTTATGGCAGCCATTCTGCAAATTTCAGCTGCTTTAGTAGTCTTGAAATCTGTTGTTAGCCTCCTCATGTCAATGAGATCCTGACAGTCACTTCAGCTCTACTCTCCTCTGTTGCATTTAGGAGTCACTTCCTATGCAGAGAGCTAGAGTAAATATGGCGCTTACCTTAGGGGTTTCTTTTGTCTTAGGGATGACAGACCTGAACCTGAGCTGCCTATGGCTTAAAGTCTGTACACTGTTTCATATACTCTATGCAGATTTCTAGCTCTTCATAGCAGGAAGCTAAGGCCACAGTTAGTTCCTGCATCAGGACTGGAAGCCAGAGTCTCCTTTAAGAGTGTTTTTCCTTTTTGTCTTCATTATGTATCATTTTAGGTTTCTTATTATTCATTTTCTTTGGGTGCTTTCTGAAGGTGTGGTTTCATAGTTTTCATCTTGACATAGCTGGGGAATTTTCATGTATTATCCCACCACATATGGTCCCTCAGTGATTCTTTCTATTCTTGCCTTCTGGAACTTTTATCATATATATGTTAAGATTCCCTACTCTCAACAAATATTACAGCTGATCTATGTTGGTTTTGCTTACTAGGTGAAGGATCCCAATCCTTTTACCTCTGAAAGATCTGGGCTTTTATTGCCTTGCCGACAGTGTCCACTTTATAACAGCAAAATAACTAGAAATGTGTAATAGATGATGTGTGATATATGCAGCTTTTATAATAACCAAAACCAAGCTAACAAGAGTCAAAAACAAACCAAATACCTATCAGTAGAAGAGTCGAAAAATATGTAGTATTAAGAATGGAATCTTCTACTTTAGTGACTGTTTATTATCTACAGCCACAACTTGTATTGCTTAGTATAAATCTAAGTGAAACAACAAAAAATAATTCAGAAAACCAAATATAGCATATCATATATATATATATATATATATATATATATATATATATATGCCTCTCCCCTGCTCATCTTCTGTCTCTCTCTGTCTCTCAAAAATAAATAAATGTTTTTTTTTAAAAAGGTAAAAAAATAAAGTTACTCTCTCAAAAAAATTCTGAAATTGAAACACTATTTTTTTTAATTTTCTTTTTTTTTTTTCTGAGAGAGAGAGAGAGAGAGAGAGAGAGACAGCCTGAGCAAGGGATGGTCAGGGAGAGAAGAAGACACAGAATCTGAAACAGGCTCCAAGCTTTGTGCTGGCTGTCAGCACAGAGCCCAACATGGGGCTCGAACCCATGAACTGTGAGACCTGAGCTGAAGTTGGAAGCTTAACCGACTGAGCCACCCAGGCACCCCTGAAACACTATTTTATTTTATTTTATTTTATTTTATTTTATTTTATTTTAAAAAAATTTAATGTTTTTATTTCAGAGAGAGAGACAGCATGAGCAGGGGAGGGTCAGAGAGAGAGGGAGACACAGAATCTGAAGCAGGCTTCAGGCTCCCAGCTAGCTGTCAGCACAGGGCTAGAACCCACGAACCATGAGGTCATGACCTGAGCTGAAGTCGGATCCTCAACTGACTGAGCCACCCAGGCACCCGAACCTGAAACAATATTTTATAGAACAGATATGGGGCACAGTTTAAACAATAGGTTTTGGATCTTCCCTGTGTTCTAATGTATCAGATTTTGACTAAAAGTTCCTTTCATTTATAGATTAGGTTGAATATTGTTAGATCTCTATAATCTCATGTAACTCAGATTTTCATATCCTATGTTATATATTCCAGTGATATTTTATATAATTTTGCCTGAAAAGATCTTACACATCTTTTGTTGTCTATTCCTTAAGGTTTCACAGTTTTGTTGCTAGTGTATAGAGGGTTGTATTTTCCACTAACTTTTATGTTTATTGCTGAAATGTATGAATATTCTTAATTTTGTGTATTTATTTTTCATCAGTAATCTTATCTCCTGTTAGATATAAATGGTTACATTTATATGTATGGGTGTCTTGCATTTTCTCTACAGATAACTATATTGTCTGAGAAGAAAAAAAATTATAGTTTCTTTCTTCCTTGTCAGAATATGCATCGCTTACCTTTTCCTCTTCTTCTATTGGTTAGAATCCTTAAGAAAATGGTATCTAACAAGGATAATAGAAATCACTCTTTTTTTTTTTTTACAAATAGTTTATTGTCAAATTAGTTTCCACATAACACCCAGTGCTCATCCCCACAAGTGCCCTCCTCCATGCCCACCCCTCCTCCCCCCCACATCCACCAGTCCTCAGTTTTTGTCAGCATTAATAGAAATCACTCTTATCTTTCTGATTCTAATGGGAATTCTTCTGAGTTCCAACATTTAATGCAATGTTTGTTAATAAGTTTTAGATAAATGACATTAGCTGTATTTTAAGCAAGTATCTTTCTATCAACTTCTGTTAAGAGATCTTTTCTTTTTACTTAGAAATTGATTTAGAATTTCTTTAGATTGTTCTGTTCTAGGTGGTAGAAATACAAATGCTAACTCATTTGAGGAACATTGTCCACTTCTTTGTTCCCTTTGAATATGACAATTTTATGTATTTCCATTTCCCTAGTAACTTATTTCCTTAGTTTTTTTCTTCTTTAGGATGCTATATAGAGGTCACTTCCCCTTGGAAGCCATCTTGGATTCCTGTAGTCTCAATTGGCACTATCCTTTCTTTGTCTGCCATATCAGGCTATATATTTCCCTGTTCTTACATTCATCACTCACAGTCTTGATTTTCTATCAACTTGCCTTCATCCCCACTTGTCTGAAGAAAACATTGATTCTTGTTCCCAGTTGTATCTCTAGTAACTAGGACAATACCTGTCACAAATTAAGTTCTTAATATTTATTTAATTGACTGGTTAATTGCTTACGATGTTTTCCTGGTTTGTTTTAGGGCTGAAGTGGAGCATTTGATTAGTTTTAAGCCTAAAATTATAACCATTTTAAGCTTTGATATAAGAAGTTTGGCCCATTTGTGACCAAAACTGGGGCCATTGTATATAAAATATAAATTTTTGTGTTGAGAAAGTTGTTGGGACCTGTCTGTGAGAAACTTAAGAGAATGTCTGTCTACTTTCTCATCTCAAATATCTGTATTTCTCAACAGCTGGGGTTTTTTTGTTTATTTTTTTTTTTGAGAGAGAGAGAGAAAAAAAAAGAAAGAGGGAGAGAACATGTGTGAGCAAGTGGGAGAGGGGCAAAGAAAGAGAGTCTCAAGCAGGCTCTACACTCATCATGAAGCCCAGTGGGGCTTGGTCTCCCAACCATGAGATCTTGACCTGGGCTGAAATCAAGAGTTATAAGCTTAACTGACTGTACCACCCAGGTGCCCCAACAAGTGGTTGGTTTTTATCTTATGAACCGTATGATACATGAAATTTGTTGTGTTTTCTAGTTCACATTGTTTGGGAAGATTAGAACCACATTGCCTCTTAACTTCTACAATATTACAGTATCATTTTGTTCATTAATTCCTGATTTCCTTTGCATATGTACCTTAATTTTTCTCCCTCCTCAGTATCGTTAAAGTATTTTTTATGTTGTTGAATTATGTGTCCCTATAAACTACTTTAAATCTTTGTTTTAACCAAGCAAGATAAATTATCAGGGTAACATATCACTGAAGGAATTCTCACCACCTCAACCTATCGTAAATACTGCTAGCAGATTTGTTTTTCAACAATACATATATAATTATGTCTTACTCTGGTTTAAAATACTTCATTGATTTCCCAGGATGAGGCACAGATTTCATATAAAGTTGCACATAGATCTTTAAGACACCTTTACTCAGTGCAGTCTTGACATAGGATCTTTTAAGCACGTCATGCCTGCATTTGACTAAACCATTTGGAACCTAAAATATGCTAATATATTTCTATGAAAATGTATTGGCTTACCTTTTCATCCAAATTATAAAGCAAGACCTTTCTTTTCACAAGAGCAAGCCTAAGGGTAGTTTTATTGTTGTTTGTTTATTTCATTTTGTTTTGATTTTTTCCACAATGATAAATATTGGACTGCACTTGGCAAGTAATAGAAATTCTAAAAGATTTATATCATGTTGCAGAAAAGGGAGAGGGCACAAGACAGAGCATAACAAATGTAACTATGAATTGTTCAAATGCTGTCTAAGTAAATAAATAATAAAATTGTAACATATGCAATGTTGCAAACTGTTATATATAAGTTAACTCAGAATCCAAGAAAACTGTACCTACAATCCTCAAGTTTGAAGGAGCTTTAAACGCAATGACAATGGGAAATTATTTCAGAAAAAAAAATAAAGAAGATTTTCAGGATTCACATCTCATCTTCCTCACTGCATCATCCCCTTGGTTTTTCTTCCTATGTCTAAAAAAGAATCATTATATTAATTCTAATAGATACAGATAATCATGGTTTGGCGAAAAAACTGTTTTCAAAGACTTTCTCACCATTGACTTGGGAAGAAATTATGAGTTTTGTAATGAAATTCTGTACTCCTTTGCTAACATGCCAAAGTAGCAAGTCATTTAATTCTGCCTTCCTAACAGTATCAGATAATAGAAATAAGTCAAAGACAATTTTGCAGAACATCTTTAAGATGGGAGGGTTAAACCTCCTTAGATATCGATTGACAAAGATTTTAATTTGGAAAAATTCATAAGCAGTGACTACAATGAAGGACTTGAAACAAGGATGGAATAATTCCAGTTCAGATCATAATGAACAAGTATAAAATGCAACATTTGAAGAGGTATTTTATATGTGTGCTTGTATGATTCTTAGACTGTTTAAACATAAGGTGCATTATCTTGCCCTTCATATGTATAGAAATGGCTATCCAACAAATAGAAACTTGGTCTGTTAGGTATGCCATGAATCATCTTTAAAATTAGGAACAAATATCATTTCTGCCAAATTAAATGCTATATACTGTTAAGAGATAGTCATATACACATTTATGTGTGCTGTCTTTTCAATCATGCCACAATTTTCTCCACATGAGAAAGATTTCTAAACTCAATCTTTAAAAAAAAATTAACATTTATTTATTTTCAAAAGACAGAGCATGAGCAGGGGAGGGGCAGAGAGAGAGAGAGGGAGATAAAGAATCAGAAGCTCCAGTCTCTGAGCTGTAAGCACAGAGCCAGACGCAGTTCTCAAACTCATGAACCATGAGATCGTGACCTGAGCTGAAGTCAGACATTTAGCCTACCGAGCCACCCAGGTGCCCCTAAAATAAACTTTTAAATGCAATTGTATATACAATTGACCCTTGAGCAACCTAAGGGTTAGTAGCACTAACCCCTGCACAGTCAAAAATAATAGCCTATTGTTGACAGGAAGCCTTACTGATAACATAAATAGTCATTAACATATTACTTAGTTGTGTGTATTATATACTATATTCTTACAATAAAGTAAGCTAGAGAAAAGAAAATGGTATTAAGAAAATCCTAAGGAAGAGAAAATAAATTTACAGTACTTTACTGTATTTATGAGAAAAACCCGCATTAAGTTGATCTGCAGAATTCAAACCTATGTTGTTAAGCATCAAGTGTACTCAAATAGATTGTCATATATTCTAAAGAGATCGAGAACAAGAAACTGAAAGTCTTGTTCTGTTGTATCCCTTACTATCTAAACCTAAACTGAACTACATTGCCAGATAGAACTGCTGTAAGATGGTTAATAAATTCTAATTAGATTAAGTTGTGCTGTAGTTAACTCAATGAAATTTTGCCTTTGGCATTTCCTTTTGCTATCTGGCAACTGACCCCACCACCACTACAATGAAATTGCTTTGCCAGTAGCATTCAGCTTGCTGTTTCATTAATATTAATATTTTCTAGTCCAGTCCAGATTATATACATTTGCAATCTTTGCAGAATTTGATGCTCTGAAATAGTGTAAAGCATCTCCCTTGAATCCTTTGACCCCATCTTGTTCCACATGGTTCTCACATCTGATGCCACTTCAGCCATCAGTTGAGCTCCAACTTTACCATCCCTCACATTCTTCTCTCATTTCTTGGCATCCTCTTGAAAGGCTCATCATGATGTGCTTTCTGTTATATGCTCATAAATGCCATCATTATCATCCCTGCACCGATCACTTTCTTGGGAGCTAGAGCTATCTTCTATACTTTGTCCAGCCAAAGCCTCAAATGGGCATGTTCCAAACTGGCCACACCATCCCTCACTATGCAAAACTTGCACCTCCCTGCAGCCCCCACAGGATGAATTGTGCTTCTATTCACCTCTTTATCCAAGTGAGAAGTCACCCCCTCCTTTAAAGCACTTCAATGTATTTTACTGATCCTTTTCTATAAGCCTTGTGTCACCTTGGTCAGTACAGGGACCTGAATTTCCTTGGACTTTCATTTTTGCTTAAATATTCTCAGAATATAATCTCTCACCAACTGATTTTTAAGGAAGATTTGCTTCTTTTTCTCTACAAAATTCTAGCAGCCAGTTTAATCAAGAAATGAGAATTCCTATAAAACGCTCTAATTTGGGGGTGCCTGGGTGGCTCAGTCGGTTCAGTGTCTGACTTTAGCTCAGGTCATGATCTCACAGTCCATGAGTTCAAGCTCCGCGTTGGGCTCTGTGCTTGTGGCTCGGAGCCTGGAGCCTGCTTTGGATTCTGTTTCTCACTCTCTGCCCCTTCCCCACTCGTGCTCTTTCTCTCTCTCAAAAATAAATATTAGGGGGGCGTCTGGGTGGCTTAGTCGGTTAAGCGTCCGACTTTCACTTAGGTCATGATCTCGCGATCGTGGGTTTGGGCCCCGCGTCAGTCTCTGTGCTGACTGCCAGCTCAGAGCCTGGAGCCTGTTTCAGCCTGTGACTCCCTCTCTCTCTGACCCTCCCCTGCTCACACTGTCTCTCTCCTAGAAATAATAATAAAAAGAAAATAAATAAATAAATAAATAAATAAATAAATAAATAAATATTAGGGGCACCTGCATGGCTTAGTCAGTTAAGCGTCCGACTTCGCCTCAGGTCATGATTTCACAGTTTGTGGGTTCAGGCCCCACATCGGGTTCTGTGCTAGCTGCTCAGAGCCTGGAGCCTGTTTCAGATTCTGTGTCTCCCTCTTGTTCTCTGTCCGTCCCCTGCTCATGCTCTGTCTCTCTCTGTCTCAAAATAAATAAACTATTAAAAATTTTTAAAAAATGTTAAATTTTAAAAAATTAAATTAAATAATAAAATAATCTGTTTTTACATAGATTATTTACATATTTTTTATCTCTCTAAGTTGGGTGTTCTTGTTTGTATTGTCCGTGGCTTACCATATCTTCTGCTTACATAATGTTCTACATTTACTATGCCTATCAGAGGAGCAATGTATACTTCCAGTTTAGAAATAGAATTTAATCTTGTTTCCCATTTTAAACCATCAGTATTCTTCAGGTATCACGTGTTCCCAGCACCACTAAGAAGAGACATTATATTTAGCCATTTGAGCTCATAGTCATATGGGCTCCCTTCCACTTCCACGTTGAATTCAATCTAGTAACATGCTTAATTTGTCATGTTTGCCTGTCTTTGTGAGAATATGTTAGTTAGCAGGATAGAAACGGCCCATGGAATTTTGAGGTAGCCTATAGTCTTTGTTCTATCCTAGGCCAAATATCAGTTTATTTTATTTATTTTATTTTTTTTTTAATTTATTTCTGAGAGAGAGAGAGAGTGTGAGCAGGGGAGGGTCAGAGAACAAGAGGGAGACAGAATCTGAAACAGGCTCCAGGTTCTGAGCTAGCTGTCAGCACAGAGCCCAGCACGGGGCTCGAACCCACAAACTGTGAGATCATGACCTGAGCCAAAGTCGGATGCTCAACCGACTGAGCCACCCACGTGCCCCAAATGTCAGTTTCTGAGTTAGTAATTTCGTAATCTGAATACCCAGACTGAAGTGTCCACAACTTTGAAGGTACTTGGTCCTAAAGAAATGGTAGTGAAAATCTCCTTAAAACAGAATTCTATGTCTGTGTGTGTAGAGTGTGTGTTTAAAACTCAAATTAAACTTATTTTCCATAACTTTAATAAAATTGATTTAATAATTGAAACATGTTTCAAAAGACAATCCAATAGTGGGGTGTCTAGGTGGCTCAGTTGGTTAAGCATCTGACTCTTGGTTTTGGCTCAGGTCATGATCTCATAGTTTTGTGAGTTCAAACCCCACACTGAGCCTGGTTGGGATTCTCTATTTCTCTGTCCCTCCCCCATTCGCATTGTCTGTCTCTCTCAAAGTAAATAAATATACTTAAAAAAAATGATAATCCAAGAGTAGCAGACCAATTTTTATGACAGTGGTGAGGCATTTTTTGGTCATTCAGGTTTAAAGGGATTAATTAGGTTAATAAAATGATATTATAAATATAAGCAATTTCTCAGAACTCTGTTGAAATAAAACTGCATTATTCCTTGGGCAGTGTAGTCAGTAAGACATCAGGGTCACAAAATACTATTCATTACACAGTACTTCACTGTCCCAACACAAAACAGTAAAATCACACTAAAGAGAGTTGATTCAGAATGAGGGAGACATTTATCAAAAAGTAATAAAGTAATTTTAAAATATGCAATAAGTATGAAAAAAATTGTCAGCCATAACTGAGAAGATAAAAATGTATTCATGTGATATACTTTAAAAAAATGAACTAGCATTTCCCACCCTGACATTAAGTTTCTCTGAGCATGAACATTTAAATAGTGTATGACATTAAAGCTATTGAAAGGATTTCTCTAAAACACATTTCCAATAAACTTGTTCAGTGTGTTTTTTGAAGGCACTTTTCCATGATTTGAAAGCCATATAAATGTATATCCCTACCCAGAACACCTAGCAATTCAGTAGGATATTTTTGAAGTGACTTTTTTTCCCAAGTAGGTTATGAGATATGCAGTAAAATGGTACTCAGTACCCCAACACCAACTAGTAATTTCTGTGGTAGCAGGTTAAATGTCTAATGAAATCTTTGGGTTCATACATTTCCTAAAGCCTATTCCTTCTCTAAAGTTCAGTGTCAGGATTTTTTATCTGCTTGAGACTACTATTTTGCTAATTGCACTCAGTCAGCATTGACAAAATAAAAATAGTCTTCTTCATTTAAAACAGAGATGTTAAGAATATAAACCAACATGTGTTGCTCTGTGTATATTTGTATATACCCGAACATGTTCTATGTGTGTCATGTTATTGACAATGATACCAATGTATTTAATACTGGCATATTGTCATAAAACTGTGTAATTATAAAGTAACACACCAGTTTTAGCAAGTCATTATCATTGTTTTTTTTTTTTTTTCTGGTTCTACATGTTTTCCCTTCTATATATTTTTCTATGTATTTTTTCTCCTACATGTATTTTTTCTATATATTTTCAGCTCTACATATCTTCCTAGAATGTTTCTTTTAAAGAAAAGGATTTAGGAAACGCCACTTGAAATTACAGAATGCTTTAGGAAAATAAAATCTCTCTTCTTTAAATCTTTTGAAAAAGATCTATCCATAGCATTTTCCAAGCCTGGGCATGGGTTGGTTTTATTGCATTTTATGCTGTGACAAAGTACCATAATTAGCACGTTGGTGTAATTTACCACTGTTTCATTAAAGCTGATTGCCTAACTACCTGGGAAGTTAACGTGGCTTCTCGAGTACTTGACCTACCTTATTTTTCTACACTATAGCTGCTTATGGGAATTGAGTAAAGACATTCATTGCTGCCAGAAAAGTAATCCTGACAAAGTTTATAATACAAGACAAATATATAGTTTTGCTCTTTGCTTCCTTAGTCTTTCCATTTTTGGTTCGTTCAACTTTAGGATGAAATTTCAAATGCCAGTATGGATATCTGATTTTCAGTTAAAATTGTTACCAACTGAGAAAGCTAAACCATGTTTTAGTTATATTGCTAATCACTTCTCTTTTGAAACTCTGATTTTAAAAATTCAAGTCCATTAGGTCAAGCTCACTCTTGGCTTTCAAGGATTCTACAAATTGTGTGGAATAGTGAAATGCATTTAAACGGCTTGACGTAGGGATATGGAAAAATGTTTTAAAAAATACAAAAACTAACAGGTAAAAGTAAATGATGTCACGTCTGTATGAATAACTTTCCATTATGTTAGCAGCCAATAGCAAAGAACCATGTGCATTTTATGTTTTATCCCTAACCACCCCACCCCAACTATGTGACAGGATACATGGCTCAGTGTGGGACTCTTATGTTTGAGCTGTGGGATTATCTAAGAAAATCCATCCTTGAATAGGAGACCCAGTACTATATGTACCCTTATGGAAGTAATGCTTCAGATGAAGCGGCAGACTTGTAGATAAGCCATACTACATGCAGGCTTATAATAGCTTCCAGACCAAAGTAGCCTATAGCAGCCTCATCTGAAATGAAAGTCTAGCAAACAGCAGCAACAAAAACTAACTTGTAAACTCTCCATAAGCTGTCTGCATTCTGACAGAAGAAGGCTGGGCTTTATTATCTTGCAGGATTCCTCTGCTACAAACTGACAGTATGTGCTGCCCATGAAGTAGCCATTTTGTTTTGGTGGCTAAAATTAAAGTGGTTTTCTATAGGGGATGTCATAAGGCTAAATATTCTATGTATGCCACATCTTGTAGATGATTTGCAGCTATTTGCCCCAATCATAAATATAAAAATGAGCTTTTTGGATTTGGTTGTGGAAACTTCTTTTTGTTTCTTAAAATTTTTTTGTGTGTATTCATTTTTGAAAGACAGTGAGAGACAGAGCACCTGCAGGGGTGGGATGGAGAGAGAGGGGTGACACAGAATCTGAAACAGGCTCCAGGCTCTGAGCTGTCAGCACAGAGCCCAACACAGAGCTAGAACTCAGGAACCACAAGATCATGACCTGAGCTGAAGTTGGACTCTTAACCAACTGAGCCACCCAGGTGCCCAGTGGAGACCTTTTTACATTCATATCTCATCTTTGTCAATGTTTCTGGTGCTTATGGGATCTCCTTCCTGGGCCCTTCCGTCCCTTGATCTATTCTCAATACTCAATACTACATGCTCAAGGGAAAAAAAAAAAAAAAAAAGGGAATTCAAATGAGAAGTGGAAACTCTGATAATCTTGGCATTCCTACCATTCCCAGACATTTCAATGTTTATGACTGAAAGGAAAAGACAGGAAAGAACATGTCCTGGAGAGGAGGACAGGGCAGTAAGAGAATGCAAAGAATGACACTGAACAGCGGATAATGGTAAAAACACAAATGATAACAGTAACGACAATTATTATACATATTTGAAAAGCAAAGCAATGAAAAGAAAAAAGAAAACCCAAACAGTAAGCAAACCCCATCATCGTGAGCTCTATGGTGTATCGTTAACATGGAAGAGAATTGCATGCAAATGCTTCAAAATAGAAAATGCAGAATACCTTTCCACTGATGATTTTTAGTTGTCAGGAAAAGTGAGACCCAAGCAGCAGTCAGAATGGTCCCAGCATGCTTGTTTCCTTTTTCTGTTTGCACAGTAGCTGTCAATTCCAGGCTCACAGGTAGTGGAACCCAGCGGGAAGAAGGGGCGGGACCCAACGATGCAGCCTGAACTGAGAGCAAATTTAAATTACTAAGCCCTTTTTTTTCCCCTTTTTTATTTTTCTACTCTGCGACAAACTGAAAAGATTCCAGCACGCTAATTTAACCACCCTGCTTCTTCTTCTTTGCCTTTTTTTTTTTTTTTTTTTTTTTTTTTGTCTCCCTGCTTCCAGGATAATTAAAAGAGAAACCTGTAAAAGCAACATTCCTGTGAGCGAGTTTGTGCTGCAACGTGCTGGTAAGAAAATGAATTTAATTTTTTTATCGTTTCTTTTTTTTCTCCTGCCCCTTTTTTTGGCTTTTCTTTTTTTTTAAAGAGCTGAGGGCTTTGTCTGTCTAATGCAGTCATAAGCGTGGCTTCCCTGCCGTGAGGGGTTAGCATGTAATGAAAAGGTGTAATTGCCTGATATGTGACCCTCGCGTCATACTTATAATGGGTAATAACAGCATTCCTAGATATCCTGATGATGCTGCTCTCTGCGAATTGACTGGTCACCCAGTTTTAACAAGGTTAAGATTGTCGCACCATGGCAATGAGTTGTTGATCGTTTAAGGTTGACGTTTCAGTGTCCTGTCAGGGAGAATTCTTGAGTTCTCTAACTTACTCGCTTGTACGGGTGTTAGGGTTTTAATAGGTCCGTTACAGACCATATCTGTTCTCTTGTTTACTCACCAAACAGGAAGTACAATGATGAAACTTTTTTTTTAAGTAACACCGTAATTATCCTAGACTCCCTTAGTCCAGATAATGAAACAGACACAAGTGAGTGCTGAGTAAAGTTATTTTAATTCCTTTGATCCTTAACTAGTCAGGAGTTCATTAGACAGTCAACTATGGAAAGCCTAGATCTTTTGGGGACCTTGAACTGGAGATGCCGACTTTACTCTTAAAAAGGACAAATTTTAATTCAACCCAATTAAATTCAATAAGTATTTCTATAGACTCTGCCTGGGACTGGTGATGAAACTGTTCTTTCCTGTTAATTCTGTTTGGGGGAGAAACGGAAACTAAATGGTATAAATTTTCAGCAACATCTCTTCTTATTACCATGAGAACTGATCAGATCATTTAAGACACATTTCAAAACACGTAACTGTTGACTATGAGATGAAGTTCCCAGGGTTAAATCTACAGTCAATGTACTCCTTTTCCTTTGATGCATGTAAATTTTATGTCAGTTGGCAACTATGGTCAGTGTATTTTTTACTGCATTTTAATGTTATACAGCAGGAAGAACACAAAGAAATTTATCTTGCAAACCAGGTATATCATTTGAAAATATATCCATGTGGCAAACTTCATTTGAGCTTCTCCAGACTCTGGCCTCAGAAGCTGGGATATGCATGGACAGCTTTAGATTTGTCAGTGAGTTGGGCTGGATTGGGGTCAAGAAACTTAGGAATAGAAATTTTCTCTTTTTTGCCTTAAAAATGCATATAAAATACCAGAGGATATTTTCTGCTGTTCTCCGTTGTTGTTTGTAAACTATGGTATTTGGTGTTTTGCTTTTTGTTTTTAATTGATAAGTTAAAAAAGTAATAGGGAGATTGTCCCAGAAAGAACATAGTTGCCAAATGACCATTAAGACCTTTTTCTAAAGAAAAACTCTCCTATGAAGGTTTGAAGATTGTACGTCATTTGCATCTGATGGAGAATATGGCATTCTATGTGCCGGTAACATTTGGTCCCTATTCTCTGTAGCTATTTTATCTAATTGTGTCATTTCTACATTGAACAGCTCTGAACCATTCTGCCCCTTGGGTCCTCACTGATGCCCCCCAAATCACTTGAAATGTCTAAAAGGACCTCAGAACATTAGGAAGTGTCAATTATTAGAATAATTTCTGCCTCTTGCATCAAGAGAAAATACTATGGATTTAATAGTTCATTTTAAAAATCTGTTTTTATCTGCCAGTAACTGTCTATTAGGAACATTTTAGTTATAATTGGAATAAATTGTTGCCCAGTAACAAGCAACTAACTCTGAAGCTACTTTCCATGGAATCCGTGACTAGAAATAGCTACAAAGAGCTAACTGCAAGTTCAACCGCAGCACCAGCATTTCTTAATTTATTTTTTAAAGATTCATTTCTATACAATTTTACTATTCTACTTAAATTCTTAACCTTCTTACCCAAGGTGTCATCTCCATGAAAATATCTAATTGATCAAAATCCCATATATGAAGAATAAAGGCCAAAAGACCTCTGAAAAAAATTTCTTTCTGATTCAAAATAAGAATGAGAGAGGATAAGCGCTACCTCTCAGACTCTAAGTGTTAACAAGATTCCGGGCTAGCAATACCATTATATGTGGAGAACTGCTATCATCTCTTGCAGAATGTAATGTAAAATTATGGGTTTCACTGTAGGACTCTGTCATTTGAACTAGTAATCAGTCCATAATTCTATAGATTGCTGCAGTTAAAATGATGCTTTCCCCCATTAATAAAATATTGAATAACACTGAAATTACTTTAGTTAGATTTTACCCTATCAATTTTTTTCAATAGAGAATCAGTAATAACCCCACATCCCAATATCTAAGCATGCATAATATCAGAAATATCAGAACATCTTTTCTTCTTCCCTTGCTGAAGTGCTATGACATTACATTTTCAAGAGCAAAATTCTTTAACAATAGTTCCGCATTTGCCATTTAGCTCTTGTGGTGTTTGGGAATAGTTTTCAGCTTATAACTGCATGGATGTTGAAGTAGGAAATACTTTATTGAGAGGGTAAACATTGTTGTTTTACATATGTAGACATACAATCAGATGAGATTATATATGATGCTGGAATGAAAATATAAAGGCAATGTAAAAGTATAAATAATGCTTTTTGAAAATATGACATTTGCTCAATTCATTATAATGTTTACTCAATATCAACTATGTCAGGATCTGTAGGTAATTGAAAAATGAAACAGCCGTCTTTTGGTCATCAAGAGATTTACAATGTAGTAGAAGTTCAACTGGTAGACTAAAAAGTGTTATTTGATTAATTAGCCTATGGCAAAGAGAATAGTGTGAGACTGCTGGGATCAAGAAAAATTATGACATATTATTTCTGACCTCTTGGAACTGGCCTATTCTTCTCATATTTGCTTCAGTAATTTTTTTATAGGTACATATGTGTTTTCTCTTTCTCGTGCTTTTTAAAAATTATTATTATTATTGATACAGTCTCAATATTGTATTTTTTCACTCTAATAAGAAAAGAAGCAAGAAATACTAAGCTGGAGATGAGGAGATACGCATCCTAATCCTTGATCACCACTGACTTTCTTAATTTATCTTCTTGGGCCTCTGTCTCTTCATCTTTGCAAAGAGGAAGTAGCCCCATGGAATCATCAGGGTTTTTGACTCTTCCTAGCTGAAGATGGGTAACTTCCAAGGAAGAGAAAGGGGACTGTCTGTTTGGGCAGACACTGTGGTCAAGTGGTTGCAAGAAAACACAAGAGGGTGATGAGTTAATAAACTACCAGTTCCCACCTGTGCGTTGTGTTGAGCAAATGTGTGGTGAGGCCAATCCCTTGACTTTGTTCCCTGTTCTCACTTCACTGATGTGGTAAGTGCCCACAGGTCTACAAAGATGCCTTACAACAGAGCAGTAAGTGTTTATCAGGAATGCTGTTCTGTCATCTGTTGAGATAGTTCCACATGTGACCCAAGAAAATAAACAGAATATCTCATTCCTTAAAATTAAGATGTATAGCAATGCTTTTCTTAAACACATAAAAATATTCTCATAGGCGCCAATCCCTAACACTTTAAAGTAATGAAGTAATTCAAAAACCCAGTTTATAACCTATGCATTAATTAGAATATTGTCTAACACCTGTAACTAAAAATGTTCTAATATACTCAGTGTATATTTCCTCAGAAAATATATAAATGCTTAATTATACTAAATCTTGTAATCCCTTTGTTTTCTTCCTGCCTCCCTGGTTTTCTATTGTTTTTACAAGAATGAAGGTAGAGAGATACATGAGACATATAGAGAGAGGGAAACTGGTTTAATTTTTTACCTTTTATTCTGATCTAAATGTTAATTCATCATCTAGAAACCCAGGTCACTGAAGGGAGGTAGAGAGAAGGCTAGTTGTCCATAGATTATTTTTGTAAGAAGAGTAGTAAGACAGCGTGTGTCATTTCTTCATTCATTCATTCATTCATTCATTCAAGATTTGTTCTTTAATGTCTGGTGTATAGAAGGCACTGATAGATCCTGACTAAAGAAACTGATATGATCCTCAAGAAGCTTAAACGAGGGGCATCTGGGTGGCTCAGTCGGTTGAGCGCCCAGCTTCAGCTCAAGTCATGATCTCACGGTCCGTGGTTTTGAGACCCACGTCGGACTCTGTGCTGACAGCTCAGAGCCTGGAGCCTGTCTTCAGATTCTGTGTTTCCCTCTCTGTCTGACCCTCCCCTACTCTGTGTCTCTCTGTCTCAAAAATAAATAAAACATTAAAAAAAAAGAAGCTTAACCTATTGTAAATGACAGTATCTTGTTTTTTGTTTGTTTGTTTTGTTTTTGTTTGTTTGTTTGTTTGTTTTTTGTGGCTGAGTAATATTCCATTGTCTGTGTATTCCACATCATCTTTATCTATTCATCTACCTAATGGACACTTAGGCTCCTTCCATATCTAGGCTAATGTAAATAATTCTGCAATTAACAAAGGTACATGTATCTTTTCAAATTATTGTTTTACATTTTCTTTGGGTAAATGCCCAATTGTGGAATTACTGCATAGTATGGTAGTTCTATGCTAAATTCTTTGATGAGCCTCCATTCCGTTTTCCATAGTAGCTGCACCAGTTTACATTCCCACTAACAGTGCATGAGGGTTCCTTTTTCTCCATATCCTAGCCAACACTTGTTATGTCTTGTCATTTTGATACTAGCCATTCTGAGAGCTGTGAGGTGATATCTTGCTGTGGTTTTGATTTGCATTCCCCTCATGGAGAGTGCTGTTGAATCTCTTTCCAAGTATCTGTTGGCCATCTTTATGGCTTCTTTGGAAAAATGTATGGGTGCACCTAGAGAGGATTATACTAAGTGAAGTCAGACAGAGAAAGACAAATACCATATGATTTTACTTATATGTGAAATCTAAAAAACTAAACAAAACAGAAAGAGACCCATTAACACATAGAAAAAACTGGTGGTTTCTAGATGGGGTGAGGTTGGGGATGTGCAAATTGTGTGAAGGGGGTAAGTGATACAGGCTCCCAGGTATAGAATGAATACAGCACAGGGATGAAAGAGTACAGAGAATACAGTCAAAGGTGTTGTAGCAGTGCTGTATGGTGACAGATGGTAGCTACACTTATGGCGATCACAGCATAATGCACAGAGTTGTCAAATCACTGTTTTATACCTGAAACTAATGTAACACTGTGTGTCAACTCTACTTTAATACACTAAAAAAGCAGAATTTTTAAAAAAGGGGAAGGGAACGTAAAATGTGAGACATTTTTAAGCAAATGACCACAAAATATGTCCTCACAAGCCATGTTAAGTGCTGTGAAGGAAAAGTTCAAGTGCTCTGATAGAAACTATGGGGGAGACTAATTGAGATCAACAGGCTCAGGGAATGCTGTTCTAATCCAAAGATGCATGTCCTAATTCTTTCTAAAGTTAGAAAAAAATACATGATTCTATTTCCTCATGTCTTTAGGTAGCAGAGTTAAGGAACTTCTTTGCTTACCTGGATTATTATAATAACTTCTTAGCTGGCCCCGAGTTCTACCACATTCTCTTCTTAATATGTAGCCTGAGTGGTCCATTAGAAATGTAAGTCAGAGGCACCTGGGTGACTCAGTTCGTTAAGCGTCCAACTTTGGCTCAAGTCATGATCTCACTATTCGTGGACTCAAGCCCCGCGTCAGGCTGTGCTGACAGCCATCTCAGAGCCTGGAGCCTGTTTGAGATTCTGTATTTCCCTCTCTCTCTGACCCTCCCCTGCTCATGCTGCCTCTCTCTCTCAGAAATAAATAAAACTTAAAAAAAAAAACAAAACAAAAATGTAAGTCAGAGGCACCTGGGTGACTCAGCTGGTTAAGCGTCCAACTTTGGCTCAGGTCATGATCTCACAGATTGTGAATTGGAGTTCTGCATTGGACTCCATGCTGACAGCTGAAACCTGAGGCCTGCTTTGGATTCTGTGTGTGTCTCTCTCTGACCCTCCCCACTCATGCTCACTTGCTCTCTCTCTCTCTTTCTCTGTCTCTCAAAAATGAATAAACAATTTAAAAAATTTTAAATATATAAAAATTAAAAAAAAAAAGAAATATAAGTCATATGATGTTACTCCTCTGTTCAAGACACTGTAATAAAGATGCCTTAGAAACTTGTAACATTGGTTTCCAAGAAGGGAAACTGGATGCCTGGGGCATAGGGATGAGAGGAAGACTTGCATTTACTATATACCCTTTTATACCTTTTGAATTTTTATATCATATTCATGCACTGCAAATTTGACTAAGAAGGCTGACTGTATAATTTGTCATTTAAACCTGGACACTTCTGATAGTGAAAAGGGATAATATTAATAATCACTGTGGGACAACCACATAAAATAGAGTTGTCTGGGGCCAACAAGAATAACATAATCCTGCACCTCCCCTGCCTCCTGCTTCTCACATCTGTAACATTCTCACATCTCCTAATATTCTAGGCATGTTCGTGTACTTATACACACACAGAGCATATAAGGTCTGCTCCTACCTCAGGACCTTTACTCCTGATCTTCTCTAATTCTGGATCATTCTCCTTCTAGATATCCATATCCATTGTTTGTTCACTTCCTTCATGTTCTGCCCAATATTACCTTCTCTGACCACTCTTTTTGTAGGTGCAAATCAAGCTAACGTTTTTTATCCTCATTCATGGCTTTCTTTCCAAAGAAGTTCTCACTTCTTCCATAGTGTATCATATGCTTTGTAATGTGTTCATTGTTGAACTTTTTCTATCAAAGTAGACTTTCATGAGGCCAGACATTTTGGTCTATTTTGTTACTGCTGAATCCCTAGCCACTAGATATACTTAGCAAATAGCAGGTGTTCATTAAATGTTTCTTTAATGAATGTTGGATGTCACTATCATCCTAATCAGTAGACTTCAGGCTGTGTTCTGGGCTGGCCTCCAGAATTGGGACTCACTGCAGAAGTGCAGGAGATTGGCTCAAAAATGTGGGGAATAGAGTCAGGGAGGCTCAGAAAGACAGATCCAGAAACAGAGACAGCCAAAAAGTAAAATAGAATAAGTATCAAATTCAAGAACTCAGATGAAGACACTAAGAAGAGTGGAGACAGAAGGCGTCATTGGAGATGATGAGACACAACCGGTGGGTTAGATGGCAGGTAGGCGCAGTAGAAAACGGTTCTCCGGTGTTCTGTATATGTACAGAGTCTACTGGAACGTGGGTCAAGATCATCTGAAATCAGGTAGCTCTTTCTTACAAGGTAACTGTGGCTTTGCTGGGACCCCTTCAAGATTTTTTTTTTAATGTTTTTTATTTATTTATGAGAGAGAGACAGAGTGAGAAAGAGAGAGAGAGAAACAGCATGAGCAGGGAAAGGTCAGGGAGAGAGGGAGACAGAATCTGAAGCAGGCTCCAGGCTCTGAGCTGGCCATCAGCACAGAGCCCGATGCGGGGCTCGAACCCATGAACCGTGAGATTATGATGTGAGCCAAAGTCAGACGCTTAACAGACTGAACCACCCAGGTGCTCCCTACAAGACTTTCTTAAGCAACTGTAGTTGACTTGAGTAATGATGAGCTGAGCTAATGAGTGATAATTATCCAAAAGAAACCAGGTTTCAAGGGAACTGGGAAACATTTTACCAAAGTTGTTTTTATAGCCACAACATTCAATATGAAATTTTCTGTGTACTTTTTTTAATGTTTATTTATTTATTTTTGAAAGGTGGGGAAGGGGGTGGTAGGGAGAGACAGAGAAAGAGGGAAAGAGTGAATCTTAAGCAGAATCCATACTGTCAGCATGGAGCCCAACGCAGAGCTTGAACTCACGAATAATGAAATCATGACCTGAGCAGAAATCAAGAGTCAGATGCTTAACCTACTGAGCCACCCAGGTGCCCCCCTATGTATGTTTTAAAGTAGTACTTGAATAGTACAAATTGCATTCCTCCAAATCTACGAGTTACAGGATGAGGTAAGCAGGCCACAGAGAAGTGGGCAAAATAAGCTCTCTTGTTCATGTTTAACTCCACCACATTTATATATGAATATACATAGTAAATCAGCCCTATATTCTGCAGATGATATTATATGAAGATAATGGTCTCTGCATATTCAACTTCTTAAAGATTCTTACAAGAACATAAAGATGTGATGGCATGCTTTTCTGGTAAAGACATACTTCAAAGAGGCACTATTTTCTGAGTATTTCTATTATACTAGGCACATCTCTTATATAGCCAACCTATTTAATTGAGGGGTTGTGAGTGAATCTGAAAAACTGCCTTAATTTTGAAAGACAGTTGATTAATTATTTATAATATATAAATTAAGGTACAATTAAATTAAGTATAATTTACATATAATGTATAATTGCATATAGATTATGTATATAATGTATGATTACATATAATATGTATGTATAGTCATGTATAATTTGCATACAATAGACTGCACCCCTGTTAAGTGTACAATTTGAGGAGTTTTTGACCAATGTGTTCACCTGTGAAACCAGCAAAACAGTTACGATAGTCCAGAACATGTCCATCCATACAAAATTTCCTTGTGTCCCTTTGTAGTCAATTCTGTGCTCCACACATAGCCTTTAGGCATCCACTGGTTTGCCTTCAGTCACTACAGGTTAATTTACATTTTATAAATTGCATGTAAATGGCATCTCTTTTGTGTCTAGCTTGTTTCATTCAGCATAATGCCTTTATATCCATACATATTGCTATGTACATTGGTAGATTTTTTTTTTAAGTTTCATTGTTCTGCGAGAGAAAGAAAGCACAAGTGGGGAAGGGGCAGAAAGAGAGAATCCCAAGCAGGCTCTGTGCCATCAGTGCAGAGCCCCCTGCAGGACTCAAACTCGTGAGATCATGACCTGAACTAAAATCAAGAGGCAGGTACTTAAGTGATGGAGCCACCCAGGTGCCCCACATCAGTAGATTTTTTTTTTTTTTATTGCTGCATTGTATGAATATGCCATATTTTATCCATTTACCTGTTGATGGACATTTTGGTAGTTTCCATTTGGAAGCTATTATGAACAAAGCTGTATGAACGTTCACCTACAAGTCTTTATGTGGCCATAGGAGTTCTTTTCACTTAGGTAAATAGATAAAAGTGATAATGCTGGGTCTTATGATAGGCATATATTTAACTTTGTAAGGAGAAACCAAGCAGTTTTCCAAAGTGTTGTAAAATTTTATGCTTTGGCCAGCAGGGTACCAGGATTCTAGTTGCTAGTTATCTTTGCCAACAGTCAATATTGCCTGTCTTTCCCATGTTAGCCATTCTAGTGTGTATGTGGTGCTATCTCGCTGTGGTTTTAATCAGTATCCCCTAAGAAATTATGATGATGAGCATCTTTTTATATACTCACTGCCTTATTGTGAGCTGTTTGTTCAAATCTTTTGTCCATTTTTGGTCCATTTTTCTCTTAATATTTAGTTGTGGGAGTTCCTTTCATATTTTAGAGAGGATATTTTTCAAATCTCTGTATGGAGAATATTTCCTCCCAGTCTGTGTCTTTTCTTTTTTTGTGTCTTTCAAAGAGCCTGGGTAGCTCAGTCAGTTAAGTGTCTTGACTCTCGATTTTGACTCAGGTCATGATCTCACAATTCATGAGATCAAGCCTAGTGTTGGGCTCCGCACTTGGAATTCTCTCTCTCTCAAAATAAATTAACTTTAAAAACATTGTGTCTTTTCAAGGAGTAACACTTTTTTAAATTTGGATTAATCCTAACTAAACATACCATATAATCAATGTATGAATTTTTTCTTCTGTGGTTCATACTTTTTGTGTTCTCTCTAAGACATCACCTATTAGAAAGTGACAAAGATTTTTCTTCTATGTTTTCCCCTATATGTTTTATAATTTCAGTGTTTATATCATATATCATATATATATATATATATATATATATATATATATATATATACATATATATATGATCCATTTTAATTTTTATCGTTGGTATAAAGTAAAAAATCAAGGTTCACCTTTTTTATGGATTTCTAAATGCTCCTACACCATTACTGAAAAACTCTTTCTCCCATTTAAATTACCTTGAACCATCTTCCAAAAATCAATCATTATTTTCTGGAATCTCTATTGAGTTATATAATCTATGCTTTCACCAATTCCACACTGTAGAGATTACCCTGGCTTCATACTAAGTCTTGAAAACAGGTAGTGTAAATTCTTTTTCAAAATTTTAAGTTGTTTTGATTTTCATATATTTTTAGGATTAGCTCGTAAATTTTTCCCTCAAAAAGCCTACTGAAATTTTTATTAGAATTGTATTTAAAAAAACTTCAATTTGTAGAGCTGATATTTTAACTACCTTGAGTCTCCATCCATAAACATTTATTTAGTTATTCTTTAGTTTCAGCAATGGATTGTAGTTTGTGTAAACAAGTATATTACCATATTTCTTAAATTTATGAATTAAGTATACAATGCATTTGGATGTTATTGAAGTGGAATTGTATTTTTTTTTTAATTTCATTGTCCAACTTCTGTTGCTAGTATATATAGATACTTGTGGCTTTTGTATACTCACCTCCCCTAATGCTATCCTGACAAATTTACTTATTAGTTCTGGTGCATATTTTTTGCATATTATTTCTTAGGACTTTCCAAATACATTATCAACTTTGGACCAAAGCACTTCATCCTTTCAAATCTATATTTCTTTTACTCTTTGTCCTAACTGATTGAAATAGCTAGGATTTCCAATAAAACATTGAATATAAATAGTGAGAATGAACATCCTTTGTGTGTTCTCAGCCTTAGGGGGAACATTCAGTCTTTCACCACAGACTGTGATTTCCATGAAGGATTTTTCAACATACCCTTTACCACATACGGAAGTCTTCTTTTCCTTGTTTGCTGAAAGTCTTAACAATGAAAGAGTATTGTCTTTTTATGTACTCAGAACTTATTTGCTAATATTTTTATTAAGGATTTTTGTGTCTTTGTTCATGAAGGTACTGGGTTGGTACCTTTCTTCTCTCAGTGTATTTGTCTGGTGTGCTCTCAGAATAATATTGATCTTAGAAAGTAGGTTGGAAAATATTCCTTCCTTCTTTATTTTCTGAAAGATTTTGTATAGGATTAGGATTTTTTTCTTCCATAGATGTTTGATAGAATTTATCAGTAAGGTGTCTGGGCCTGGAGTTATCTTTGTGGGAAGACTTTTAGATACAAATTCAATTTTATTCATAGATGTAGAATTATTTAAATTTTCTGTCTCATCTCATGTTAACTTTGGCCAATTGTGTTAGTCAAGGAATTTGTGTATTTTATCTTAGCTATCACAATTATAGCCATACAGTGTCCATCATATTCTTATGTCCTCTGAATGTTATAGGATCAGTAGTAGCATTTTGGCTTTCTTAATACTAGTAGTTAGTGTTTTCTGTTCTTTTTTTTTAATCAGTTTATTAATTTTCTACTTCTTCTATAGCAGATTGCCGCAAACTTAGTGGCTTAAACAATATAAGTTTATTACTTATGTATATCAAAAGTTATGTATATCAAAAGCCTGACAGATCTCACTGGGCCAAAACCAAAGCATCAGCAGAGCCTCATTTTTTCAGGAGGCTTGGGGGGTAGATCTATTTCCTCACTCATTTGTATTTTTGGCAAAATTCTATTCCTTGCAGTTGTAGACTGAGACACCACTCCTTTGCTGGTATCAGCTGAGGGTCATTTTCATCTTCTAAAAGTAAATTATTGGCTTATGAAATCCTTCTATCTTTGAAGCTGGCCACTGGGTCAAGTCCTTTTCACACTTCAAATCTTCCTTCCTTTTTCCATCTTGTTTCTGTAACCCAACTGAGGAAGTTTCTCCACTTGCAGAGCCCACATGATGGGCACTGGGCCCATCCAAATATTGTAGGATAATCTCCCCATTTCAAGGCTGTACCATTAATCACGTCTGTAAAGTTTTTCTCGCAATCTGAGGTCACATATTTACAGGTTCCAGGGATTATAGCATATACATCTTTGGGAATCCAGTTTATTTCCTTCTATGCTAAAAGCATACATAATTAACTTTATATCTTTTTTTTTTCTTTTTCTAACATATGCCTTTAAATCTGTGCAATTTGCTTCAACCACCACATTAGCTATATTCCACAAATTTTAATTCATATTATTTTCATTATTATTCCATTTGGGATAATTTTAATTTATTTGTGATTGCTTCTTTTTCCCATGGTTTTTAAGAAGTGTGTTACTTAATTTTTAGATACTTTCACTTTTTCTACATATATTGTTTGTTGTTGCTGATTTCTATTTTAATTCCATTCTAGTCAGAGAACTTACTCAATAACTTCATAATTTTTAAATTTATGTCCCAATATGTGGCTCACCTTGGTGAAAATTCTAAATATTCATAGAAAGAATATGTATTATGCAGTTTTTGGTGAAGTGTTCTATAACTTCCAGTGAGGTTGGTAATGTCCTTCTGACCTCATGTTTTCTTATTGATTTTTAATCTTTTTGTCTTATCAATTACTGATAAGGTCTCCATCCATGATTGTAGATTTGTCTATTTTTCCTACTTAGTTTCTCTTAGATTTTGATCCATGTATTTTGAAGCTTTATTATTAGCTTTATTATTTTTTATTAACTTTTCCTTTCTTCTCTTCTTTTGTGTTAATCAGATATTTCTGAAAATTTCATTTTAATTTATGTTTTGGTTTTATATTTATATCTTTCTGAATTATTTTCTCATGATTTCTCAGAAATTAAAATATACATCCTAAAGTTAATTATAACATTCTAACAAAATATTTCCATTTACCTTATGTCTTCTGAGCTACTGTTATGTAATTATATTTACATATATTATAACCTTACCAATAAATTATTTTTGGTTTTTGTTTGTATGGTTTGCTTGTTTTTAGCAGTTAATTTTTGGAGGGGATTGTTTGTTTTGCCTTAAACAACCATTTCTCTTTTAAAGAAATTAAGGAAAGAAAATATGTTTATATAACCTGAACACCTTCCTTTGCATTATTTGTAATACAATTCTGATAATAAATTTTCTCAGTTTTTATTTATCAGAAATGTTTTAATTTCATTTTTTATTTTTTAGGATAACTTTACTAATCATAGAATTTATTATTGACAGCTTCTTTTTTTCTTTTAAAAGTTTGTGTCATTTCAGTATCTTCTGGCTTCCATACTTTATTTGTAGAAGTCAATAATGCTATGAGTTCACCTATTATTCATGTGTATATTTTCTCTGGCTGAGTTCAAGATTTTATTTGTTATCTCTGGATATCAACGGTTTAACTACAATGTATTTAGGAATATTTTTTTCTTTATTTTAATCCTGTTTGAAGTTTATTAACTTACTTGTATTTGAATTTAACAGTTCCTATCAAATTTGGGAAAGATTCTGCTATTTTTCATTCAAAAAAATGTTTCCTGGTTATTTCTCTCTCTCTTCTGGGAATTCCAACTGATGTATAATAGCCCACCCAATATTCTGTCATAAACCTCTGAAACTCTATTTATTTTCCTTCAATCATTTTTTCTCTATTTTTCTAATTAGGTAATATGTATTGGTCAGTTTTCAGGTTTGGCGATACCTTATTCTGCTATCTCCAATATACTATTAAGCCTATCTAGTTAATGTTTAAAGTTTATTGACTCAGTTGTCAAATTTCTTTTTTTCTATAGATTTATTTCTTTTTTGATGTTTCTTTTCACTCATTGACATCAAACTTTCTTTAATTATTTGAACATATTTGTAATCACTGCTTTAAAATTCTTATCTCCTAAATTCAACACCTGGGACCATTACTAATCAATTTATATTGATTGTCTTTGTTTCTATTTATGGGTCACACTTTCTGTATCTTTGCATGTCTAGTAATTTTTGGTCGTAAACTGGACATTAAAGATAATACATTGTTGTGACAGTGGATTTTGTAATATTCTGAGAATTGTGTTCTTTTATTCCAATATTTAATTAATCTTCCTGAACATGAAATGCAGTGTTGATCTTCTCATGTAGTATGCAACTACTGATATCTCTATACTGTTCCTTTATAAATTACAAATGACTTTGTTAGACTAACTTCTTGGAATTCTTCCCTGTGCCTGTGTAATCTGGCAATGAGGGATTTGAGCCAAGATTTTATTCATATTTTGGGGCTCCCCTTTCTATAGCCTTTTTACCTCTAGGAATTTCCTTCTAAATCTAGCTTATGTGTCATATCCTTAGGATCTCACTTCTGACACTTCTGAGGCTTCAGCCTTCTTCTGGCTATATGTCATGCAACTGGAAAATGTATTCAGCTTAAAAAGCAGCAAAATTATATAGTTTGCCCCATGCATCTTTTATCTTTCAAAAGTGATGGGGCGCCTGGGTGGCTTAGTCGGTTAAGCGTCCGACTTTCGCTTAGGTCATGATCTCGCGGTTTGTGGGTTCGAGCCCCGCGTCGGGCTCTGTGCTGACTGCCAGCTCAGAGCCTGGAGCCTATTTCAGAGTCTGGGTCTCCCTCTCTCTCTGACTCCCCCCTGCTCATGCTGTCTCTCTCTCTCTCTCCTAGAAATAAATAAAAATATTAAAAAAAAAAAAAAGTGATTCCTCTCTGACATCTTCCTTCTTTGTTGCAGGCTCTAGAGAATTTCCCCTAACCATGCATAGTTTATCTATCAGCCAGACACTATGCATTTTTGGTTTCCTTTCTCTGCAATTATCTTGCTCTCAGAAATTCACCTTTATGTTTTCAGGTGCTTTGCCAGCCCTAAATTCTGATTTCTGCAAACATTTGATAAGGCTTTGTTTTTCCACCACCATTTTCCTCTGTTGTAGCCATGGGATTTGGGAAATACTCTCAATTCTTACACTTTGTAATTATGTTTTTCTTTTTTTATTTTCAAGAATAAGTTCTTCACAGCTTTTGTACACTGGTGAATACATCTAGTATCTTGAAATTAATGGGTTTTTAAATGTTTTATCTGGGTTTTATCATTGTTATCTGTGGAAGGGTTGGCACAACCACTTACCTCCACTGTCATGACTGTAAGTTCCTTTTGTAGGCATAGGAATATATTTTCTCTATCTGATATGTCAGAGGGACTGTTTAAAAAGTAAGAAATAAACTAATGCAAAGAGGAAATTCTTTGACTTCTTTATATCTGCCAATTTAAACCTGCCCTGTGGTCATTACAATCTCTTATTAAATGGTTAGTACTTTCATGACTCACTCATTTTAAGAATTGAAAGGACTCAATTGAGTCCTTTTATAAAATTGAGTCCTTTCAATTTTATGAAAAGGCATATGAATGAACAACAGTCCATGAGATCTTTTTCTAGTTTAGAACAACTGACAAGATTCCAATCCGCTAATCTAACAACTTCAAGGTCTCATTGTAGATGACTATGGGACTCCAATGATGATCATAAGTATGTTAGTGTCATATATAAGTTAGATGGTGAAATGATCAGTTGTCCATTCTTATTCTTCAACTTGGGCTTCAAACAGTGACTGTCAAATACCAGTGAAAGAAACTGGGCAATCACAGTACCAATTGTTGGTTTTCTCCCCTCGCCTCCTCAAAATGCTGTTTGCAGTGATAACAAGCAGTTATCAGTGAAAGGATATGCATTCAGGAGTAAGCAGTTCACCTGTGTTCATGAAGATAAGTATTAAATATCCTCACCATTGCACTTTTGGGTACTATTACATGTTATATTAGATCCCACTGCAAAAAAATATATGAAGTCCTCATTCCCAGTACCTCACCCTGTGACCTTAGTGGAAATAGAGTCATTGTGGATGGAATCATAAAGGCTTAGAGATCATCCAGAGATAAGGTGAGCTCCTAATTTAGTATGACTGGTATGCTTAAGAAGATAGCCATGTGAAGACAGAGACACATAGAGAGAACACCTTATGACAAGAAAGTCCATGTTATAGTCATGCAGCTACCAGCCAATGAACATCAAAGATTGCTAGCATACCACCAAAAGGTAGAAGGAGGCAAGGAAGGATTCACCTACAGATTTCAGAGGAAGATGGCCCTGCCAGCACCTTGATTTTGAACATCTAGCCTCCAGGACTGTGAGACAATACATTTCTGTTGTTTTAAGCCCCCCAATTTGTGATGCTTTTTTATGACAGCCCTAGGAAACCAATAAAGTTACCATTGCTAGATATATGATTTGCAAGTCTAAGTAAAAATAGTCATTTCATAAAGGTAGTCATTTTTCTTTTTTTAAATCTTTTTTTTTTTTTTTTTTTTTAAATGCTTGCTTTTGAGAGGAGAGAGAAAAAGAGTGAGAGCAAGGGAGGGACAGAGAGACAGGGAGACACAGAACCCAAGGCAGGATCCAGGCTCTGAGCTGTCAGCACAGACTCCAAAACAAGGCTCAAATTCATGAATTATGAGATCATGACATGAGCCAAAGTCAGACATTTAACTGACTAAGCTACGCAAGTGCTGCTAGGTAGTCATTTTTCTAAGGAGAAGTCTTAAGAATAAAATCCTATTCAGGAGGGCATATGCCATAATCTATTAAATAGACATTTGATTGTTCTTGCTGTCCTTGATGCTTTTATTTATTTTTTTTATTTTTTGTTTATTTATTTTGAGAGAGAGAGAGAAAGCATGTGAATAGGGGAGAGGCAGAGAGAGAGAGAGAATCCCAAGAAGCTTCTGTGCTGTTAGCACAGAGCCTGACACAGGGCTTGATCTCATGAGCTGTGAGATCAAGACCTGAGCCAAAATCGGGTTGGATCCTTAACCAACTGAACCTTCACTCAGGCATCCCTGTTATTGAGGCTTTTAAAATGCAATTGTTATATGCCTATGTTTATCCATCATATTTATTATGCAACTCAAAGGGAATAATCATCAAATCATTGAAGGGAAATCTGAGACTCCTTATGCTAAATTCTTTGTCCAGAGTCACGTAGTAAGCTCCTGGAAGAGCTGGGGGAGGAAAAAGCATGTAATTTTTCACTCCCAGTTTATTCTCTAAACTGAGCCATTAAACATAAAATATGTGATATTTGACATTGATTTTTAACAATTAAAATTTTAGTATCTTAAAGAGAGTTTAAACTCTGACAAACCATGGATTAGAGCTTTTTTTTTTTTTCTCAAATACTATTATGAATTTTATAACAGTGCTGTTTTCTGTAAGATTGTCAAGGAAGACCTCTCTGGGAAAAGTACCAGATTCTAGACTGTAATGAAAGAGGAAGTCCTAGAATATCCAGGGAAATATCCGAGGGCAAAAGGAAGCAGCATATAAAATACCACTGTGGCAAGAACAAGCATGAAAGAATAAGCTATCAGCATGACTGGAGCAAAATCACAATGAGAATAATGGTAGAGAAGCAGAGGAATCATGTCCTGTGGGCAGAAGTTGACAAAAATTTTCTATAAAGAGTTAGATAGTGAACATTCTAGGCTTTGCCAGCCATAATGTGTATCTAGCCCCAACTCAGCTCTGCACTGTGGATGCATGAAAGGCAGCCATAAATAGTTTGTAAATGACTAAACATGGCTATGTTCCAATAAAACTTTATGAACTTTGAATTATGTAGTATGTTCACATGATGACCATTTAACAATCATCCTTAGCTCATGAACTGTACAAAGACAGTAGTTTGCCACCCCTACTGGCATTATAAGAAATGGTAAGGACTTCTGATAAAATTCTCTGTGTGAGAAGCACTCATCAGGAGGCTTTTGAACTACAGAGTGACTGGATTCGAATTGTATTTTTAAAGGATTGTTGTGGCTGCTGTGTGGAGAGTAAACTGCTGGGGGAAGACACATGGCAGCAAGGAAAATAGTTAGATTCATCATGTAAGAGATGACAAGGCCAGGACCAGCATGTAAGTTTTGGACGTGGCAAGAAGGGGGCCTCCTTAGGACTTATTCAAAAGTAGATCTGAAAGATTTCTCTGATGACTTGGGAATGGTCTCCCTACCACAGATGTCAGTAGAGAAGGTGAAGAAAAGGAGGACCAAGATCCAGGGTCAGAATGTCCTAAATAGTATTAAAAAAATGGTCCAAGAGCTTTCATATTGGAAAGGAACTTAATAGCTATATCTTGAACACTCCCTATAGTTAGAATATTCAGGACTTTTCTGTGAACATGCCATGACTTTCCCCCACATCTCTCTGATTTGGGTAGGGAACTTACTGCCATACCCGCTCTAAAAATGAAGCAACTGGACATGGGGATTACAGAACTTGCTGAGAAGCATGCATTGGGTGCCTGGTGATATAATCCTATAGGTCCCATGTTCTCTGATCTGTTGACCCAGATCCTTTCTAATACACCAGCCTGCCTGCACCTCACCCAGATGGATGTAGATGTGCAAACAAGGCAAAAGCACTGAATTATCAATGTTTCAAGACAATTATTGGCAAAATTATTCAAGCTCTTGTTGGCCTCTCATAGAGGGGGAAAACAACAATAGAAAAGTAATTTTCTTTTCCGCTTCCAGATCAATTTTTCAGGGTCGCATCATTATCTGGAAGAAACAAAGACTCAATTATATGACTTTTGAAGGCTTCGTTCTGAAGAACAGGTGTAATTCAATCTATTGGTGGAAAAAGAATGAAGAATCCATTGTACTATTCTTAAATATTTTGCCTCTAGCTCATATACTCAATAAACATTGTTCACATAGGTAATTTAAGGCTGGCAAAGAATGTTCCTGATTACTTCTTAGCAATTTGTTCAGACCTTGTCAGTATTTTTTAATCCATAGAAAGGCTTAACATTTAAGTAAAGAACCCTTAAACTCCCAATTTCAAGCAATTAAGAACAGGGAGTGCATTTTTATTCAAGCAGGCAGATATTTTCTTCCTTTTCTTCTGTGGCATATCCCCCCTTTTAACCTGTTTGCTCTTTCTTTCATAGTGGTTGATAACAATTCCTTTTTCTTTTGTAACCCACTGCTTTGGAATCACGTTGGCAACTGGTTCCACGACAGTTTGAGGCAGAGATTCCAAGGCAGAGAATTGGTTAGCAGAGTTCAGTAAGAAGCAATTGAAAAATAACTTGGGAAATTTTCTCAAACTCAGGAATGCTCTTGGCAAAATCCCATGATCTCATCTTGTTTCAGTGTCGTGCCATTCATGTTTATAAAGAAAGATTGTTTTTTTTATCACCCTACAGCTCTACTTTCTGATCGAACTTTAATCAAACAGTCCTTTCCCACTGCCTCACCCCTCTCCATGTAGGTCACTTAGAGAAGACGTTGAATCCCCATTAGTCAATAATGGCAGGGATTATTCAACGTTGGGGTTACTATCAAGAAGATATTTGAAAAGTAAGTGTGATGCTGATACCAAGGGCTAACTGAGTGCAAAAGCAGTCACTTATTACCAAGTTGAGAATGTTAACAGTGTTTTGATATCTATAAACATCTCCTCTGGGAAAAGGGGATTAGTTCCAGAAATCAGGAAGTGAGGTTATCAAAGTAATAAGTCCCATTTTTCTTGCATTCCAACATCAATATTTGAATGGGTATCTGTGTTCTTGTCCTACTACCAAATGTCTAAATCCTAAAGATTTTTACAGTAAGTAAAAGTTTGCATTTAATGTTTGCTAACATGCAAGCGTTGGAAAGGAAAAGCATCAAATGCCCTAATAGATGACAACCTGCCTGATGGGAAAATATAAATGTATTACCCATCAGAGCATTCATGATTATAAAATATTTATGAAAATGAAAATCGTTGGATTTTTTCAATCACATTGTTTTTACTTTTTTTTTCCAGAGTTATGCTTTTCTATACTCTCTATGTTCTTGCTTATGAAACTAGTAATCTGCCAACGTTGTCCCCACTTTGGTCTCTAATGCTCACGTTCTCTTAGACCATGGTAAAAGCCCAACATATGCCCCTACATGTGTTCTTAGATAAGGATTTTAAGTCTTCATCCTTTTGTATGCCCCATTTGGTCACACACACACACACACACACACACACACACACACACACACTATATATATTCCTTTAGCATTATCTGGAATATTGTGAGGACAAATAATGCAATTGAAATTATTCCCATACACAATAAGGAGAAATTACAGAAACTTAGGTAATTTAAGCAAATATATCATTTTTGTTTAATTTCCATAAGCCAACTGAAATATCTGCACAAATGCAGGAAATTGGAGAGAGAAGCATTTCTAATAGTTAGCCTTCATGCTATACTTGAAAAGGGAGAATTTATGCTATGAATCAAACCATAGGGTTGAAAACAATGGCCACTCCACAGTCTTAACTCAGCTCCCTTATTGAGCATTTCCATAGCATAAACCATTATACTGAAGACAAAAAACCACAAATCTAACATATTTAAAAATAAGGATTGTTGATCAAGTCACTGTGCTACTTGGTATTTGCCCAATGGAGCTAAGAACTTAGGTCCACGTGAAAACCTGACACAATGTTTATAGCAGCTTTACTCATAATTGCCAAAACTTGGAAGCAACTAAGACACCCTTCAACAGGTGAGTTGATAAATAAACTATGGCACATGTCTTCTGCCCATTCAGATGGCAAACAGACACATGAAAAGCTGTTCAACATTGCTCATCATCAGGGAAGTACAAATCAAAACCACACTTAGATACCACTTCACACAAATCAGAGTGGCTAACATGAACAACTCAAGAAACAACAGATGTTGGCAAGGATGTAGAGAAAGGAAACCCTCTTGCATTGTTGGTAGGAATGCAAACTCGTGCAGCCACTCTGGAAAACAGTGTGGAGGTTCTTCAAAAAATTAAAAATAGAACTACATTATGACCTATGAATAGCACTACTAGGAATTTATCCAAATGATATAGAGTGCTGACTCATAGGGGCATATGTACTCCAGTGCTTATCATGGTGCTATCAATAAATGCTAAATTGTGAAAAGAGCCCAAATGTCCGTCAACTGATGAATGTAAAGAAGATATGATGTATATATAATGGAATACTTCTCAATGATGTAAAAGAATGAAATCTTTCCATTTACAACAATGTGGATGGAACCGGAGGGTATAATGCTAAGTGAAATATGTCAGTCAGAAAAAGACAGAGAGCATATATTTTCATTCATATGTGGAATTTCAGGAACTTAACAGAAGACAATGGGGGAAGGGAAGGAAAAAAGTAGTTACAAACAGAGAGGGAGGCAAACCATAAGAGACTCTTAAATACAAAGAACTAACTGAGAGTTGATGGGGGTGGGGAGTCACAGGGGTGAGGAAAATGGGTGATGAGCATTGAGGAGGGCACTTGTTGGGATGAGCACTGGGTGTTGTATGTAAGTGATGAATCACAGGAATCAATTCCTGAAGCCAAGTGTACACTGCATACACTGTATCTTAGCTAACTTGACAATATATTATATTTAAAAATAAAAAAATAAACTATGGTACATGAAAACAGTGTAATATTTTTCAACGCTAAAAGAAATGAGCTATGAAGCCATGAAAAGAATAGACGAAACTTAAGTGCATATTCCTTTTTTTTTTTTTTTATTTTTATTTATTTCTAGGAGAGAGACAGAGAGAGAGACAGCGTGAGCAGGGGAGGGTCAGAGAGAGAGGGAGTCACAGGCTGAAACAGGCTCCAGGCTCTGAGCTGGCAGTCAGCACAGAGCCCACTGCGGGGCTCGAACCCACGAACCGCGAGATCATGACCCAAGCGAAAGTCGGACGCTTAACCGACTAAGCCACCCAGGCGCCCCTTAAGTGCATATTCCTAAATGAAAGAGGCCAAACTGCAAAGGTTGCATACTGTACTATCCCAACTATATGACTTTCTGGAAAAGGCAAAACTATGGAGACAGCAGGAATATCAGTGGTTGCCAGCGGTTGGAGGGGAAAGGATGAATAGGAAGAGCACAGAGGATTTCAAGGGCAGTGAAACTACTCTGCATTACTCTATAATGGTAGCTACATACCATTATACGCTTGTCTAACCCCATATAATATCCAACATCAAGAGTGAACCCTGATGTAAACTATGGACTTTGGGTGATGATGATGCATCAGTATGCATTCATCATTTGTAACAAACATGCCATCTGGTGGAGGATACTGACAATGGGGGAGGCTGTGTGTTGGGGGGGCATTGTAGGGATTATATGGGAAATTGTTGTTTCTTCCTTTCAACTTTTAGCGAACCTAAAACCACTCTAAAAAAATGAAGGCTTCTTTTTATAATTGGTTATTATAGATCAGGACAACTAAAATTGCAACTCTGTCTACCCTATATTGGTGCTGCCTTTGATTCAGAGAGTTTTTGTGTGACTGCTGTAATATAATGCGTGAGCCCCTAAATGTTTCATCTCTCTGGTCTGCCGAAGTCATATCCATAGCTAAGTAGGTAGAGAAAATGGAAATACCTGTTGGGTATTCAGACATCCAAAATTTTGGAGGTAATCTTTTCTTAACTGAAAATGTTGTCAATCACATTTGCATACCTTTACCCTGGCCTTCTTATCTTTTTGACTCAATCATTTTCTAGGCAGAAGATTATCATTATGTAATATTCCTAAAAATTAAATATGAGTAATAGTCCCATAGGCTGTCTTTGTATGGTCCATGAGGTAAGAATGTCTTTAAGGGTTGTAAAACAAAACAAATAAACAACAACAAAAAAAAAAAAAAGAAAGAAAGAAAGAAAATGAAGGAAGGGAAGAAAGGAAGGAGGGAGGGAGGGAAGGAAGAGGAGAGAGAAAGAGAAATAGGAGGTAGAAACTGCGTAACCTTGCAACACTTAAAGTAGTTATAAACTGACTCTTAATAGAAAAAAAAATCGCCAACCCTTGAACTATAGGATTTACAGTATTTTATTTTTTTTAACTTTTAATGTTTATTTTATTTTTTGAGAGAGAGACAGAGACAGAGTGCAAGCCAGGGAGGGGCAGAGAGAGAAAGAGAGACACAGAGCCCAAAGCAGGCTCCAGGCTCTGAGCTGTGAGCATAGAGCCCAATGCAGGGGTTGAACCCACAAACCATGAGATCATGACCTAGCTGAAGTCGGACATTCAACCGACAGAGCCACCCAGGCATCCCAGGATTTACAATATTTTAAACAGCATAACATAGAATATTTACATTCTTCATATTATTTTAGTAAGAATATCAATAACTGCTCCCCAGGGAAAATAGATCCTTCACATAATGCAGCAGGTTATTTATTTCCGCCCTGACAATATCAGTAATACAATTTAATGCTACAGACAAGATCCCTTCAGAAGTTGTTTTCATCTTATGGGTGAGTCACTGCCAAACATCAATTAAAAATATCACTCAGATACAGGTTTCCATACGAGCAGTTTTCTTACACACCTTTCAAGGAGAAACACAGCCATCAGCTTTTCTGTCTTTTGTCTGATAGAAGATTATGTCCTGCAGCAGGTAAATTGCTTTTGTCAGCAGGTGAGCCAAGCCTTCGATGGGAAACTCTAGACCCTAGTGCCATTTGGTTCTTAATCACGCTATGGATTTTCACCCACTAAAAGAAGAAATCTGGCCAATGTGAGGGTACTTTGATTTATTGAAGCCTACCACTCAAGTTATACTTCTTCATTATAAACTACATTAACATTACACATTTTGTGCCTACTAGGATTCAACACTTCCCAGAAAATGCCCAATTCAGAATTTTTTAAATGTTTTTATTTGTGTCTGAGAGAGAGAAAGAGAGAGAGAGAAAGAGAGTGAGCAGGGGAAGGTCAGAGAGAGAGGGAGACACCAGAATCTGAAACAGGCTCCAGGCTCTGAGCTAGCTGTCCGCACAGAGCCCAACGTGGGGCTCGAACCCACGAACCGTGAGATCATGACCTGAGCCGATGTCAGATACCCAACCGACTGAGCCACCCAGGCGCCCCTAGAAAATACACAATTTAGAAGGAAGGGTCTAATGTATATGTTTCTCTGTATAACAACTGAGATGTTATTACTACATTCAATTTTAGATTAGGGAAAACCATCAGTTATAGAAGACAAAGACCTCTCTAAAATTGCCCAAATCCAAAACACTTATATAGTAATTAGAGGAAAATGATTTTTCCATTTTGTTTGGATTCACCATGAATACAGTCCACGAGAGAGAATTCTAAATAAATTATTAAATCTGCATGACCTAAGTGGCTGCCATTCAGGGACTGTGGCCATAAGAAGTCAGTAACTCATGAACACAATTGACCATGCCTTTCTTTAGCCCCAGACATTTCTGGAAACAGACCTCTATTATTTCTGGCTGGAACAACTTCAGCTTTAAAAGCATTCACAGCAAATTACTGGCAGCAACTGAATATTTTATCTGGTTTGGGAGCAGTAAAAGGGTAAAAGCACAAAGGACAGGTTAAAGTAATTGTTTTTGTTTGGTGTGGTTTGGTAAAACTGGAAGGAGTTCTTAGTCTTTCTTTTGTTCAAGCTCCCTGTCCTGTGACCCCTGCCCCTCTATGACTGCATTGGCAAAGCACTTGTGAAGCCCTGAATTTTTATGTGACTTTCTTTCTCTTTAAGCACGGATGCCTCTCACATTCTGAAATAGATGGAGAGGTAAGGAGATGCCCTCTCCTACTTTTCCCTCAGTCTTTATCTAGGTTATTTCTTTTTTTTAAATTTTTTTTAATGTTTTATTTATTTCTAGGAGAGAGAGAGACAGCATGAGCAGGGGAGGGTCAGAGAGAGAGGGAGACACCAAATCCAAAGCAGGCTCCAGGCTCCAAGCTAGCATCAGCACAGAGCCCGACATGGGGCTCGAACCCATGAACCGTGAGATCATGACCTGAGCCGAAGTCAGATGCTCAACTGACAGAGCCACCCAGGCGCCCCTGTCTAGATTATTTCTAACTGCATAAATTTATGGTGGGAATGTATCATGATGACTTTACCAACTTGTCTGTAAATCTCACCACCATATAAGGCAAAGTCCTCTTGTTCTAAAGTGTGTTCTACTTGGAAGTTGTGATTAAGAACATGATATGTGAAACCAGACAGACCCTAGATTAAAGTTCTAGATCTTCCAGGGGACCTTGGGGAAGGTATTTATTATCTTCAAGCTTCAGTTTATTCACTTGGAAAACAGGGATATTAACACCTTCCTCAGTGACTCACTATGTGAAATAAATGATATAAGGTATGCAATCCTCTAATTTAATGGTTTCTTAATAAATTATTAACTAATTTACTTATTATTCACAATTTAACCCTGTACACCTTTTTCTGTGCAAAGAAAGTATATCTATGCATTAAATATCTTAACCAAGCATTATCAAGTTTGACCTATAAGTTTACCCAGGTTCCAAAATCTCACCTATTTCTGGTGCCTAGAATCTTTGTGGACTCTGGACCTTGCCTACTCTAACGAAATCTAGTTCCCAGCTTCTTCTCTACTAAATAGTTCAATGGTGTTTAATCTATTTAGAAATAAAATTTTTCCAAATGAAATCATACATGTAATCCCCATACATAAAACAGTCAAAGGAGAAGTCTCACTCAAGTTTCTATAGAAGTGGAGCCCAAAGCTTTACCTTCCAGGCCTCTGAACAATGTCTGAAGAACCCCAGACTCATTAACCCCTTAGGAAAACCACTAGCGGATCTCCCAGAACCTAGTTCAGTGTCCAGGTTACTGGAGAACCTGCTGTCCCATTGTGGAACTCCACTTCTGTCCCCACATACAGACCCTACAACCCAAGCTCTGTTGAACCAGCCTTTTGCTCCCCCAGTTTGAGGTCAAGTTAGAACCATTTTGGAATATAGTTTTTTGGAATCACTGGAGGTTTGGATGAGATATTCATATTTTCACAAGCTTCCCAAGTGGATAGACACACTTCCTCATTTCAGAATCACTGCTAAGGAGACAAAACACTCCTAATTCCTAACTCCCCAATTGAGGGAACAAACTCACTCTCTCACACAAGCATTTGAAGATAACTGTTTAACATCTGCTTTTAAAAAGGGGAATCAGAAAGAGTAACAAAATCTTTATATTTTATTTATCTTTATATGATTTTTTAAGTTTATTTATATTCAGAGAGAGAGAGAGAGAGAGAGAGAGAGATGGCACAAGTTGGAGAGGGGCAGAGAAAGAGAGAGAGAGAGAGAGAGAGAGAGAGAGAGAGAATCCCAAGAGAATTTGTGCTGACAGTACAGAGCCTGACACAGAGCTCAGTCTCACAATTAATGAGATCATGACCTGAGCCAAAATCAAAATTTAGACACTTAACTGACTGAGCCACCCAGGCACCCCTAAAATCTGTATGTTTTGAAGAAAGCTCAAAGTGAAAAAAGAGTCATCTACATTTCAGTCAGTCATCCTTTTGAGAACTGTTTTCTAAATACTCCATTATTTATTTTTCATCTCAAATATAATTCATGTTTTTTTGTGATTGTTGTTTATACTTTGATATTATTCATATGATAAGGAATCCTACTACTCAGTGTACTTTGAAAGGAAGAATATTTGAATGTGCTACTTTTCTCTGGGTCCTTACTCTCAGTTTAAACACCTGCCTCCTTAGAGAGTCCTCCCTTGACCACTGAATTCATAGTAGTGAACAAGTCATTCTCCTTGACATCAAACTTTTAATTTTCTTTATATCACTTTTTTCTATATATTTACACATTTATTTATTTATGAACTTAATTATTTATTTGCTGTTAATTACTTCCACTTATAGAATTTGTTCCATGAGCATAGGGACTTGGTCTTCCATCGAGGTCCTGGCCATTTTGGCTCAGAATAAATATTATTGAATGAAGAATGAATGAATGCACTAGTTAAGGGAGCCCTTGCTTTGAACTACCATAAAGAGAATTATTTGGGGTGAAGAAAGTATGACAGAGGAAAAATTCTCTTGGCAACAGTGTAACTCCAGAGCTAAGGTAATCAGAGTCCCCATTTCCCCCTTTTGAGTTAGGCTAATTTTTTATTTTATTTTATTTTATTTTATTTTATTTTATTTTATTTTATTTTATTTTATTTTATTTTATGTTTTATTGAGAGTGAAAGAAGGAGAGAGTGTAGAAAGGGAGAGAGAGAGAGAGAGAGAGATCGAGAGAGAGGGAGGGAGAATGAGAGAGACTCTTGAGCAGGTCCATGCTCAGTGTGGAGCACGATTCAGGGCTCATTCCCACAACCCTGGGATTATGCCCTGAGCTGAAACCAAGAGTCAAATGCTCAATGGACTGAGCCATCTAGGTGGCCCAAGTTGGGCCATTTTAGACTTGAAAATATCATCCAAGTCATAGACTGTCTGAAAGGAGTAGAAATTTAGCCAACACCTTTGCTGTTTGGCTTACATATGATACTATTGGAAAATCTGTAATTTGGGCAGCAAGACTTGGGAAAATGAGGGAGAAAGGAAACAAGCTCATTCCTTTGTTTTCAGAGCATGAGATTTTTGTGATGATTTTTTCCCTTTTTAATTGTTGACTCAATTCTGTAGGATGGGGTAAATCATGCAAATGTTATGCTTCATTTTCCTCCTAATAACTCAAAATAATTATTCACTGACAGAAACACAGGCTTAGCAGTACATGAAATAATACAGAATCAGGTCTCATTGCATATGTAGAAGGTCCAATTTAGGCAAAAGTTATTTCTGGCAGTGCATGAATCTGAATCCTCAATGGCCATGTTTTGGATGTTCTTAAACTTATTAATGTTAAGAATAATTTTTGTATCTTTTAAAACAGATATAGGAGTTAGCATTATAGGATTCCTAGAAGTAAGTGAATGATATTAATTTGCACATGTACTCACTGTCTCTGAAAAAGAATTGCAAGTGGTTTGCATAGTAAATGTCTATGAGGAGATGATTCCATTTTGGAAATGGTTGGTTATATTCAAACCTTTCATTGAATGGGGAAAAAATCCTGTTTAGGAGGATAATCATTTCAAAATATCCCAATGCATATTGTACTTTTTTAACATTATAAATTATTGCCAATACACTAAGCATATGAAGTGTATAATTAATGTTCAATGACATTTTTAAAAACCACTCAATTTAAAATAAGAAAAAAGTTGGTTAAAAAGCTGTAGTTCATAAAATTAATGCTCAACTAAATGTTAGTAGGTGTTGGGTCAAATCAATTTAAGGAACTCTGGGTTAAACAATGTTAAAAAGGTTACTATAGGACTTCATGCAAGCTTAAATATGCTAATGGACATTGTGAATATTCAAGCTAAGTGTAAGTTTGCATGATTTACCAAATTCATACCAAAGACAACAGTGAGGTTTTTTTTTCTGTATTTTATGATGTTTTGACATCTTGGAAAGCCTTGCTAATCTTTGACAGACTACTCCTCCCTGGACTAGCTAATTTCTAAAGACAGTAAACTTCCCAGCTGCCTCAGCCTGTTTGGGCTGCTAGTAAAAGTACCGTAGACCAGGTGGTTTCTAATCAACATAAATTTATTGCTCATCATTCTGAAGTCTGGAAAATTCAAGATGAAGATGAGAATGGCCCTATTCTAGTGGGGACCTTATTCCAGGTTCATAGCTGGCAACTTCTGTCTGTGTCCTCGTGTCATAGAAGGGGAGAGAGATCTCTCTGGAGTCTCTTTTATAAGAACACTAATCCCATTCATATAGGCTCCAGTCACATCACCTAAGTCCCAAAGACCCCACTTCCTGGTATCATCACATTGGGAGTTAGGATTTCAACAGAGTAATTTTGGGGAAATAACATTCAGACCTACCTGTTACCATGCCTTTCATATGCAAACATATCTATTGTCCACATTCCAGCTGCCTGATTTTTCTAATTCACACACCAGCCCAATATTGTCCCTGTTCCAGATCACCCTAGGGCCAGCTAGTGGACCACCAAGGACCACCTCTATAGCCTGGCAACTGCTGAAATTATTCAAACTCTCTGATCCTGGGGCGCCTGGGTGGCTCAGTTGGTTAAGCGTCCGACTTTGGCTCAGGTCATGATCTTGCAATCTGTGGGTTAGAGCCCCGCATCGGGCTCTGTGCTGACAGCTCAGAGCCTGAAGCCTGCTTCAGATCCTGTGTCTCCCTCTCTTTCTGCCCCTTCCCTGCTCATGCTCTGTCTCACTCTGTCTCTCAAAAATAAATAAAACGTTAAAAAAATTTTAATAAACAACAACAACAAAAAACCTATCTGATCGTAAGACTGTACTGATGCTTATCCTGCCCTGCATCCTCCTTTCCCTGGAAAACATGATGAAGGCTCTGGACCATGCATTCCTCTCCTGCCTCTTTACCAAACCCATGCTTCCACATGTAGCCCTGCATGACCTGGTGGGCCCTCTTCTCTCAGACACTCCCATGGTATTGACCTCTGTGTGTCATCACTCCGTCTCTGCAAAAGTTGAAATCTCTCAGGTACAATCAGGATAAACAGTGTGTTAAACAGTTTCCTTTAACACCAGTAGAGTAAAAAGGAGCATAAACTTTGGAGTCAATGTGGGTTCAAAGCAGGCCCTGCTGCTTACTACCTAAAATATCATGAGTATCCTTCCCTAAGCATCTCCCCCCTCATCTGTAAGATGTAAAAGAAAGTAATAATCCCTCAGAAGGTACTCTGAAAATGGAATAAGACAGGATATTTAGGGCACAGTTTCTGATAAATCTAGGAGTCCCGTGTCTAAGTATATACATAAATTCAGTATGTAAATAGAGAAACGAACACACCAAAAAGTGATGAATGTTTCATATTTGTCATTTATCATCCTTGAGGTACAAAAAAAGTCATATTTTTTTGTCCCTAAATAAAATCAACCAGTTTTTTAAAAGATAACTTTAAGATTGCTATCTGTGCCTTTGGCTTTGCTTAGCTTGGTAGTGGGATATAACAGAAGACAGGTCTTTTTAAGATCAATTTCATTTTTTTTATATATTCCATTAACTAGGCTAGTCTCCAGGCCTATGTTTGTTCACTGAAAGGAGGATCCCACAAATGGAACAAATTAAACAATTCGGAGTATTCTATAAAGGAAACATTTCCTCCTTAACTCTACAAGTTATAAAATTTTATCTCTTGAAAATGGCCTTCAGCTAATGTACTTATGACCTTTCGGTGGGTTAGGGGATATGAACTGCACTCCGGTCTGTGTCCAACCAGCCAGCTTTCTATATTTTAATGATCAAAATTTATCTCAGCTTCCAACAAGTGAAGAATCTAAAATTGAAACATACCAAATAAAATATTGTCATAAACTGTTATAATGCCACTCTTAATTAGTACACCTAATAATTAGCTAGACAGGTGGTATATCTGGTGTTCTGGATATGGGTTTTATTTTAAAACCCTGCATTCCAAATCTGCCACAAGGAAAGGGGTATTTTCCAATGGAAATATGATCCCTATTGTTAAATTTTTCTTTTTAGATAGCTTCCTGGTAAGACTTTCAAGGCACCCTGTACTTTATATCTCTTTATGTACTCTTTCTGATGCTACAAGAAATTGCCCTCTAGGGACACTATGACATTTCACTGGGGCATTTGGGTAATAATTTTTATGTGGTCTGTTAAGGGGATTGGCTTCGCATAAGAATTAACTCCTTACTCAGTCATTGATAATAGATTTAATTACATCGACTTCAATTTCTGAGCCTCATTGCCAAGATAAAATTCATGTTGTTACAGCATAATCTTTATTAAAATGTTAAAAGCAATGATGAATAATACCAAAGACCTGCATTTATATGGTATGAATGTCCAGAGGTTACATGTATTCATTTCCTTGTTCAACAGATGTTCTTCTCTATAAGCAGTTCTACACATTTTTATTTCAGTATACCACATTAACCTTTTTCAATTTGGTTTACAGTGAGAGGCACCTGATATGTGCAAACTTTAAAGCTTGGGATATTGTTTTTCTTGAAAACAAGTCTTTAGATCACACTTGTGAGTGATCAGAGGGATACCTATAGGCTGGCATCCACAAAGGCAACCAATGGATAATTCTCCTTAAGAAATGTGAGGAAAAAGTCGTAGTTCCTCACGCAGTGAGGGAAAATACATCTCTGTTCTATTTGTGGCACTGGCAGCTTTGTATTAACAATGTTCATGGTGCACCCACCTCATGAGATATTATGAGGATGAATAAGACCATCTTTGCACAGTGCTTTCTGTTTATATAGCACCTCTTCCCAAAACACTCCCAGAAGCGCTGCAGCCATTGTCAGCTGAAGGTTAGCGGTACCCACCCTGTCCATCTCGGAGCGAAGCATACAAGTGCAAAGCCAAATTTGAGAACCTCAGCATCATCAGGATGAATATAAAGGTTATCTGTGTTTAAAAAAATGAATAGATAAAATCTTAGGATTCCAGTGTGGAGAAATACCAGAGAGCAAGTGAATTCACCCACAGAATCATCAGTGTCTGTGATCAGAAACTTTCAGATTCTATACTTGGCAGTCATGTGAGGAAAGACACCATTTTAAAATGAGTTAATTGCATGCATTAGAGCATGGAGTAGAATTAGAATCATAGAGATGTAGAATAACAGCATCTGGAAATTGAAAAATCCTTATAACTTCTGCAGGATTATCCTCCTTATTCCCCTGGAAAGGTCAAAGAAACTCCAAGAGTGTGTTGAAGAGCTGGTGGTGAGGAATTGAGGGTCCTCATTCCCTTGCTGCTAAAGACAAAAAACTAAGAAGAAAACAATGAACAGATACTGTGAACACAGAAGCAAAGACCCCAGACATTACCCTTTTCTCACTGATTAACTGCACACACACACACACACACACACACACACACACACTTAGGTACCGACCCCTCTGATGATCTTTCAATACAATGATTTACTTATTTATGATTCAGAGACAGCAACTGCTAACCATTGGAGCTCAAATGAGTCTTTCATAATAAATAATGTTTTTTCTTCTATACAAAAGTAACTTACACATTTCACACAGTTGTGTATCATTTTCTTTATTATTTTACTATCTTTATACTGTTGTATTTTTTCAATGGAATCTAGGTACACATCCATGGATTTTTTTGTCCTGGTGTTCAGACCTTAATTTAGGAAGCTGTTGCCAGAAGGTTAAAAGCAGAAAGATGTAACAGTGATCTTCAGTCAGCTGAAGATCAGTAAACACCAAAAAGAGCAAGAAGGAATTATTACAAAGAACTCAAAGCAACAAGTTGATAAATAGATGAACTGTGTTTTTCTCTACTGTCTCCTTGCTCCCCCCAGTGTAAAATGAAGTTTCCTCTTCCATTGTGTATGTCTAGGGATGTTGTCATTGGACTAGAGAACGTACAAGCATTTTCCAGATGGAGACCTAAGGGTGCATCTGTTTCAGGAGTAAGATGGTTTCTCCTATAGTTTCTGGAATGGCTATCAGAGGTCAACATATTGGGTGCTTATTCTTCCCAGACACCTCTTCTAGGTTTGCATTTTCAATTTCTTTTATTATCATTATGCATGGATTGCCAGCATCTCACTCACAGCACATATGTAATATCTAAATTATAGAAGAGCCAATTGATCATGTCAGGAGCCAGTGCCGTGTAAAAGCTAGGTGGATACTTGTAGTCAAAATGTCCCTCTTTGTTCTCAGCTATTTAAAAAGCCAAACTCTAAGGTACCTGGGTGGCTCAGTAGGTTAAACTTCTGACTGTTGATTTTGGCTTAGGTCACAATCTCATGGCTTGTAAGTTCGAGCCCTGCATCGGGCTCTGCACTGATGTGTTTCCTCCCCACCCCCATCTCTCTCAAAAATAAATAAACCTTAATATATAATATACACTGGGGCGCCTGGGTGGCTCAGTCGGTTAAGTGTCCAACTTCGACTCAGGTCATGATCTCACGGTTTGTGGGTTCGAACCCCGTGTCGGGCTCTGTGCTAACAGCTAGCTCAGAGCCTAGAACCTGTTTCAGATTCTGTGTCTCCCTCTCTCTCTGACCCTCCCCTGCTCATGCTTTCTCTCTCTGTCTCTCTCTCTCTGTCTCTCTCTCTCTCTCTCAGAAATAAATAAAAAACATTTTAAAAAAGTATATATATATATATATATATATATATATATATATATATATATATATATATATATAAACAAAAACCAAACTGCACCCTGATCAGTTTGGTCTTTCATGGATTGGAGTAGTTCTGAAGGTTTGGGCATTAACCTCCAGAAATTTCAAATCAAACACACCACTGTACATTTGTTTCTGTTACTAACCTAGGGTGGTTTTTATACAGGCTTTTCATTATTTTTTAATGTGATTTTTTTTTTTAATTTTTGAGAGAGAGAGAGAAAGACAGAGAGTGAGCGGACGGAGAGGCAGAGAGGGAGACAGAGAATATGAAGCAGGATCCATGCTCCAGGCTGTCAGCACAGAGCCCAACAAGGGCCTCAAACCCACGAACTGTGAGATCATGACCTGAGATGATGTTAGCCACTTAACCAACTGGGCCACTCAGGCACTCATGACTTCTGTAATCCTATCCTCCTGCTGGGGCACCTGGAGGGGCTCAGTCACTTAAGCATCTAACTCTTGATTTTGGCTCAGGTCATGATCTCATGGCTCCTGAGTTTGAGCCCCACGTTGGGCTTTGTGCTGATGGCATGGAGGTTGCTTGGGATTCTCTCTGTCTCCCTCTCTCTGTGCCCGCCCCCTCTCTCTCAAAATAAATAAAATTTAAAGTTTAAAAAATCCCATTCTTCTACTGGAGATTCTGCTACTATATCTAGCCTCTGAAGAAAGGAATATGCTTTGGTTCTTTCCTTAACTTTGTTTCTTTTGTAACGAAACAAAACATTGCACTTTGGTGCATATTTGAGAAGATACTGAAATAACAATAGGCTATTTTTTATTACAATAGACTATTTAACTGGTAAATTATAATGGAATCACTTAGAAATTATATATTATATCCACATTTATACCAAATTAATACATCATGATTAAAGGTGTTATAATGAATGCCAGATGAATTAGTAATGATGGTCTTTATGCATAACCCTTTATTACACATGAGTATATTTGTAGCAAATAATTCAACATAAGAATGAGAACTGGAAGTTAAATAAGTTGTATCTGTAAGACAAAGATTGAAAACTTTAATTTGTGGGCTTTTTAGGACTATATTTTTGATTAACAGTTTTTCAATGCATGGTATCTTTCATATAACAATGAAAGTCAGTATATTTTTAATGTAACTGATTTTTTGTTGTGGGTTTTTTTGGTTGGGTTTGTTTGTTTTTGTTTATTTTTTGGTGTTGAGCCATTTAACAGTTTAAGTTCTTGATGTAGTGTGGATACTAACCCTTTATTGGATGTCATTTGCATTTGCAAATATCTTCTCCTATTCAGTACTCTTCTAGTTTGTTGATTATTTCCTTTCTTGTGCAGAAGCTTTTTATTTTAATATACTCCCAATGGTTTATTTTTTATTTTACCTCCCTTGCCTCAGGAGATATATCTAGAAAAATGCTGCTATGGACAATGCGAGAGACATCGTCTCTGCTCTCTTCTAGGATTTGTATGGTTTTAGGTCTCACATTTAGGTCCGTACTCCATTTTAAATCTATTTTTGAGTGTGATGAAAAAAGGTGATCCAGTTTCACTATTACATGTAGCTGTCCAGTTTTCCCAACACCATTTGTTGAAGAGACTGTCTTTTCCCATTGTGTATTCTTGCCTCCATTGTCAAAGGGTAATTGACCAAGGTAATATCAATTTGAGTAAGTAAAATAATACAGCTGTTAAACTAAGGACTGTACTTCATACCACATCTTTCAATTCTTCCTCTTCAAGATTTGGAAAAACCACATAAAAGAGAAGAAAAGGTCAAAGTCTCCTACAAAGGCATGGAGAACTTCCCTTCCTAGTATAAGTGGCAAAAGTGAATTCGGGAAGTGTGATGGTGACCAACTTAACTTCCAGACAAAGCTATGGAAGACCTGTCAAATCTTCATTTAACTATCAGGACACAGTTCTGGTATGCGCTCCAAACATTCAGCCTCATAAAACAGCTTCTAGAAGCTCCATAACACCTCACTGATGAGTAACTTGTTTCGAAACCAGTTTTTTCACCAAAAATCCACTTCACCTAACTCAGACTCTGGAGAATATGAATACTGAAGAAGAATAATAATTCACCCTAATGAGAATGGCACCTTAGAGCTATAAAGCATCTTTTGTACAAACAATCCAGATATGTTACTCCTGTCAAATTCCTTATCCAGAGTGACAAATGGCCCTTGGATTTCAGAATTTTAATTTAGAACAGTCTAGGTATACTTATACAGAGAATCCTCGTCACTGATCATTTAAAATTTAGACACATTTTTCAATGTCAGCTTAGTCTAGAATTTATTGTCTTGACAGTGTCCATTAAATACTTTATTTTTTATGTTTCTTACTCATTTGTTAATTCACATTATTTAATGATTTCACTTAGGTCCCCCAAATATTCACATAATTCATTGAGTATACAGCACATATTAGAAATACCCTGTGTTTCATTGTTTTGGTTTTTATATAAACCAGTCAAGTAAAAATAACAACTCTATTTGAAGATTATAATGGAAGAATGAGAGAGCAAACTTTTCTGTCAATTTTTTGGCAATGTTTGGGCTTTCAATATTTTGAGGAAATTTTATCATAAAGTAGTCCATGAATTGTTTGAGAGAGATTTGTGCTAATATGCTTGCTTTCTGTGGTTTGTCCTTAAAAACAAAGCATGAGGAGAGTTAGTAAAATGTCAGGATTTCAGGAGCAAAGTTGACAATTTCAATTAAATAACCTCATGAGCTCTAGAATCTCAGCAAAATAACTCTTTTTTCCATCCATCTTCCTTAACTTAAAAAATTTTAATCTACATGAGTATATCCCAGATTTGGGGGGAAGCCATGTATCTGTGTGTGTGTATGTATTTGTGTGTGTGTGTTTATACATATGTACATATACATGTATACACATACACACACACACACACACACACACATATGGAACATTTCTCTTTGCAACTTTGGTATAGAGACTCAGATATCAGAAGGGAATGTAGAGTGTTTTATAACATTATTGAACTTTATAAACCTTTATTATCTGAAAAATCACATTTGATGATTCTCCCAGTAAAATTCTCTGGCATGGGTAATGTGAGCTTTTTGGCTTGCTTAATTACCAGAGAGTAGAATACATCAATTTTGACTAAATTGGGAACAATTTGGTTATTAAATTATATAGGGGGTAAGGGATAACTATAGTTGAAAATTTCAGTTTTAAGACCTTCAAAATTATCATAACCAGAAATCATTTTTCTCTATTATTACATGACATCTACCAATTATTCTAACATGACTATTCTCTGGAAAATTTCCCTGTCTGCGCCAGAAATTTTCACTATGGTTATTCTTTTGAACTTCATTCAGCTGAGCATACTAATGGGTATTCACAGTGGACTCAAACTTGTCTTTGATGTATCTAGAGGGAAAATAAAAAACATTTTTAAAGACATATAAACTATAGTCTATCTGGCCAACAAGAGATTATATACACAATAAATTTGAAATTATACACACATACACACACACACACCCTATATAGAATACAAAAAAAAAAAAAAAAAAAAGAAGAAGAGGGGGAGGAAGAGAGGGTAGTAGGGATATGTGAGCAGGTTACAAATTATTGCAAGGCTCTGGTCTGAAAATGGTCATCTCTCTCCTATCTCTGAATCCGGAGAGGTAAATAGACCTGTCATCAGGTGGAAACCAAGAAACGGAAATTGACGGAAGTCGCCCAGGGGAATTAATAAAGAAAGGATACTTGGAAGTGAAAATAAGCTTTGATACAAACATATGTGTCTTAGGACCTGAGATGTTTCACCCCCAAAAAGTGACCTTCCAAACCGAAAATGAGAAGGTCACATAACAGTCCAGCAGTAGTCAGGCAGAGGATATGAAATTTTTGTAAAATTAGTCATTATTTGCTCCCCAGAGACTATTGTAATAAAGTCAGTCCTATTTAAATGTCTGTAGAGGGGCGGGTTAAAGAAAACTTAAATCTCATCACAGTGAGAAAACCACTTGATTCCTCCTTGTCTGAGGCGTTTGTCTCCCAAGGTCAAGGTTAGAGGAACTTGCTTGGCAACGAGACTTCCCCAGCAGAGCTAACAAATGCTTCTAGGTACTTCAATCCGGCCCCTTTCACTAACATTACAAACTGTTCAATACATTTTATTCACTATGTTTCAAAAACTTCATCCAGACACATTCAATAAATGCAGAATTTTCTTGCACAGAAATTATACTTGTTTGCATAGCATATCCATTCAAAAATATGAGTAAATGAGATTTCCAGCAGTGTCCACACTAGGAACAGTTTCAAATTCATTTGGTGTTCTTTTGCTCTTGCTCTTCAATATCTTCAGGAAGATAATCTCCATTCTAATCACACTTTTAAGTGGCTGACCTTGTCTTTCCCTAAATATGGGTGGTAACTGGATTCTATTTCTAAATTTAGGATTTTCTCAGCTGAGCTGCAAGAAATCCATTGCCCAAACTGTTTATGTTGATTTTCTTACTTTTGTGATGTTGAATCCTTATGGGATGTGGGTTCCTATTCTACTCTCTAAAACAAATGTGTGTTTTACATTCACACACAAAACCAGTGTGAACTTTTGCTCAGCTAAATAGGTGGTCCAGTTAAGCCAGAATTTAAAAGTGATGAATTGGGTTGCCTGGGTGGCTCAGTCGGTGAAGCATCTTACACTTAATTTCGGCTCAGGTCATGACCTCGGGTTTGTGAGATTAAGCTCTGTGTTGGGCTCTGTGTTCACAGCAAGGAGCCTACTTGGGATTCACTTTCTCCCATTTTCTCTCGGCCCCTCCCCTGCTCACGTGCACGCTCTCTCAAAAAAAAATAAATAAATAAACTTGTTTTTAAAAAAGTGATGAACTAGCTGGGCTGCCCCATAACTACTCCATTCTTATTTAAGAAGCGCATACCCCTCTCTTGTCTCTTAATTCGTTGACCACTTCTCAAATACGTCTTAATATATTTATTTTTAAAGTTCTGTAGTATATAAGACTATCTGGTCATCTCTTCATAAACCTTACCAGAGGATCAGTTTCTCCTGGCCTTTTTCCTTTTTTTCCTTGGGTTTCTGTCCGACTCTCTCCTCCTCCTTTTCATACCCATTTCCTCTCACTTCCTCTGCCATTCCATTCCCCACCCCTTCCGAGACAACTCACTTAATAATTTAGGATTTATTCTTTCCTTAATTCCTCCCCCAACTCTAGCTGTGGCTGGTTATTAGTGATGCCATTGTAAGAAAGCTTCATTAAGCACTTGATTGTACTTCTCCAGGAAACTCTGCAGCGCCTTATTTGTCCTCATTGACACAGAGCCACCCTCAGTTCACAGCTCCCTCATGTCTAAGATGGTTCCCAGGATCCTAATGCCGGTTCCACTGTCTTTCGTCCATCCTCCACACAACAGGCAGTGAGCTCTCTACACCAAATGATCAGTTTCTCACTAGTTTTTAAATCCTTTAAAAATCAGACCTCATTTAGGCATGCTAAAATTGCACAGCCACTGTAAGGCAGCTTCTCAAAAAATTAAACATAGCATTACCGTATCATCCAGCAGTTGCCCTTTGAAGTGTGTATCCAAAGGAAACAAGATCACCATCTCAAAGACATATATGGACTTTCCACATGAACTGCAGCCTTATTCGCTGTCCACATGAACTGCAGCCTTATTCGCTGTAGCCCAAACCTGGAAGCAAGCAAAGTGGCCAGCAACAGAAGAATGGCTAAACACATTGTGGTCTGTACACACAATGGAATATTATTCCCCTTTAAAAAGGACAGAAATGATGGCACATGCTATGACATGGATAAATCTTGAGAACATTGCAGTAAGTGAAATAAGCCAATGACAAAAGAAAGGACAGATACTGTATGATTCCAATCATATGAGGAATCTAGATTGGTCAAGTTCATGGAGACACAGACTAGAACAGTGGTTGCCAGGGCCTAGCATAATGGAGGAGTGGAGAGTTATTTACTGAGGGTAGAGTTTTGCATTCACAAGATGAAAGAATTCTGGAGTTGGATAATGGTGATGGTTTCACTATGCTGTGAATGTACTTAACGCCACTACACTGTGCACTCAAGAATGATCAAAATGGTAAATTGAGTGTTATGTATACTTTATAATAATAAAGTAAATCAAACCCCACTGCCTTTAGCAAAAGCCCAAATTCCTTACCAAGCTATAGGCTACTCTGTGCCCTCATTTCTCCAAGCCAAGCCCATGATGTTCTGCTGCCTAGAAAATGCCACTTTGCTAGCCTACCTCTGGGCTTTCCCTGATAATCCAGAGCAGAATACATATTGCTGTCTGTGGAGACCCATAGACCATTTACTATGGTAGAATCTCTGATAGGTTTATCCTAATATCTCCTCCAGGAAAGGATGGATCTCACAAACACACAGCAATTTCTTTTTTCTCTGGCACAGAGCAAAAGATCCTTCATATACATTGAATTAATGAATGAATGTCAGTCTTGTACTCTGTAGATCATTCTGTCAAAATTACCATATTCCCAGTTTACTATTTTTTTCCTTTAAAGGGAAAGGGTAAAAAAGTAGCTACCATAAGATAAATGGAAAAGGATTTTGAAATATTGTAATTAAAAGTGTTTCCTTTTAAAGGTGAATTGGGTTGTGTAAGCACTTTCTTTCCTAACATAATCTGGACATTTTCTTTTGGTACATTTTGTAAAATATTAAGAGTAAGTAGTCCAGCATCTTTGACCAGTCAAAGATTTCCCAGTCAAAGAAATGGGCATGCTGACATACCACGGTACATTCCAAGTTCTCTTAATATTGGAGGCAATCACTTTCCAATACCTCATCTTACTAGTAGGAAGATAAATGAATAGAAAAGATGATGGATTTCTTCCAATTACCATAAAGAGAAAGCAATAGGTATATGATTGGGAGATTTGACAATTTCTTCTTTAGCTCATTATTTTACATACCTGTCAAACTTCCTCACTGTGATATTCTGCTGTAGGGTTGTTCTTGTAAACACCAAACCCATCAGTGAGGGTTTGTTGAGCATCTATGATATGTTCTGCCCTGTACTTGACCTTGGGGACAGAAGGGATGGATACATAAAACATGTAAAAGGCCTAGTACATGTTCTCAGAGTTTATCATCTAAACATTGCAATCACCATCACATACATCTATGAAAGGCATAACAAGATTAATATCAAGGCTTTTGATATCCCAGGCAAACATTATATGGATCTATCCACACAGCAAAATATACAGATTCTAGCCAAATAATACAGAAGCTCAAAGTATGGAGGATTAGGATAACAGTTGTTTGAATCATTTTAAGTTAATATTAGTCCACAAGCAATCAAGGGTTGCACTCAAAATCTACCTTGCCCCATTTAAAGATGAATCTCTTTGTATAAATAGAAAGCAAAAACAATTCATATAATATATGGAATATTCGGTAACTATCAATCATGTTAGTAAATAGCTGTGTGGCTTTATAATCTGTTATCTCTTGAAAGGTAATTCTTAAAAGAAAAATTACCCTTTCTATTCTGTACATCAAAACAGATAACTAGAGGGGTGCCTGGGTGGCTCAGCCGTTTAAGTGTCCAACTTCAGCTTAGGTCATGATCTCATGGTTCGTAGGTTCGAGTCTCATGTCGGGCTCTGTGCTGAGAGTCAGAGATCTCTCTCTCTCTCTCAGAAATAAATTTTAAAGAGCATTTAATTTTTTTAAATGTAAAAAAAAAGATAACGAGTATACAACTTAGGTTACTAAAGTAGATATTAGTAGATCTATTGAGGACCTCAAAGGTGCCTTGAAAACCATCCATGTTGTAATGCATGGTCCCAGTATTTGAGCAGACAGCAGGGTCCACAGATGACCAGAATTTCTCCATTGAGCACCAACTGCTTTCTCCCCTTCCTTTAAGAAAGAAATCAAAATCTCTGACAGAAGAAATGGTTATCCATTGTTCTCTAGCAATACCATGATTAAAATGACTCTAAATGACATATTTTACTTAATGTTTAAAGCTACATGGACAATGAGAGAGACAGGCAGACAGACAGACTTGGGCATTTCCATTTGCTATGTTCTACAATGACCCCTTCTGTCCCAACAGAGCAAACTCACTAGTTATTAGTTATTATACTTGATTCACTTTCTGAGGACTGTAGGCATTCTCTCCTGATATCCTTATGTTCTGGGGGAGAGGAGAAATAATGTAATTGAAATAAAAGTTTGTATTTCTACTTGGGTAGCTGATATTTCAACCATTTGGGAATATCCATTTGTCACTATTTTATTTTTTGGTCATTCTTTAAATAGTAACATTAAATGTTTATTTTAATATAAATAGTAACCTATGCATCACAGTAGTGTGCCTCACCCTGTGCTATTCACTTTACATCTATTGCTTCATTTAATCCTTGAAAAAACTCTATGAGGGTTTTGCCCACCTCATTTTACAGCTAAATAAACTGAGACCTAAAGAGGTTAAGTAATTTGACCATAGCTATACAGCTAGGAAACAGACAAGCTTGCAGGGAATCTAAACTAAACTCTATGGAACCTCAAATCCTGAGTTCTTATAAGCCACTTTCTTCTATGACAAATCAAATCATTTAATAAAGACTATTGAATGACTATTCTAGTTAAGTCTTTCACTGGATATTCCTCACATTTGATTACTTATTTCCATCTATACCTTTCCTCCTTTAGAAATGACCTTGATTTCTTCCCTATACTACAATCGTACTCTCCTAATAGGTTTTTTCCTCACTGTGTCCCTGAACTCCATAACTTGAGACCTTTGAGCTCTTCTGGTTGCTCTTAATACCATCTCAGGTTTCACCTAAACTTTGCCTTCCCAGAGCCTTAGAAAAAGACCTGGCATGGGGCGCCTGGGTGGCTTAGTCGGTTAAGCGTCTGACTTTTGCTTAGGTCATGATCTCGCAGTTCGTGGATTCGGGCCCCGCGTCGGGCTCTGTGCTGACTGCCAGCTCAGAGCCTGGAGCCAATCTCAGTATCTCCCCCTCTCTCTCTGACCCTCCCCTGCTCACGCTGTCTCTCTCTCTCTCCTAGAAATAAATAAAAAAAAAGAAAAAAAAAAAAGAAAGAAAGAAAAAGACCTGGCACGTGGTGGGTGTCCTACAAATGTCTATTGGTGAATGCATGCATGGATAGATAGAGGGAAGAATGGATGAATACAAACATGAACAATGTATGATTCTTGCCCCCAAGAAGCTTACCAGGCAAAAGAAAAGAGAACATATAAACTTATTCCTATAACCCAAGGTGGAAACTCAAGGCCTTTATGGTAAACAATACTGAAATCATCTCAGTGTGAATGCCGACTGTTCCCCTGCTTCTCTTGCTCTTACAGGGTCTAGATGTGTAGCACCCCTAACTACAGCCGGAGTCCTGAGAGAAGTGTAAGAGGGAAGGAACGATGCCTGTGCCTTGGAATCAGGGGTCAGTGGCCAAGGGAAGCTGGTTGAAGAGAAAAGGAAAAGGAAATAGGATGTAATAAAAAATGAGGGCACCAAGGAGACACTCTTGGGACACACCTACATTTATGAAGCAGAGAAAGAAAAGAATAGCAAAGTATGGAAAGCATCACAAAGGGACACAGAGAGAGAAATGGAGAGACACAAAGACAAAGAAAATAACCATTCAGTTCACCCAGAAATATTTACTGAGTTTGCACACCAGGCATTAGTCTTGGTGCTGAAAACAGAGCCTTGAAAAAACAAACATGTCTGTGGGGTGCCTGGTTGACTCAGTGGGTTGAATGCCGACTTTGGCTCAGGTCATAACCCCACGGTTGGTGAATTCGAGCCCATGTCGGGCTCTGTGCTAAGAACTCAGAACCTGGAGCCTGCTTCAGATCCTGTGTTCCCCCTCTCTCCTTGTCCCTTCCCCCGCTCATGATCTCTCTCTTTTTCTCAAAAATAAAATAAATATTAAAAAAAAAATTTAAATGTCTTTCCACTGAACTTACAGACTACTAGAAGAGAAAGGCACTAAGTAAGATTAAGTCAAATATATACATGTGAAATAGGTGCTACTGCTATAAAATAAAACAGGAATGGCAAAGATATCTGAAAGGCCTAGGATGAGGGCTTTCAGCTTCTCCAGAGGTGGTGGGGGAAGACCCTCTGAAACCTGACATAAGGAACCCAGCCATGCCACTCCCTTGAAAAAGCATTCAGACAGAGGAAACTTATGATACGCATGAGGCTCCGAAGCAGGAATCTGCTTGGCAGGATCAAGAAGACAAAGCCAGTGTGGATAGATCAGAGTGAAGGATCATGTAATAAGGTGGGAGTGAGCCAGTGGTGCAAGCTATCAGAGGGACTGCCAGACAAGATGCTGTTGGAGGGTTTCTATCAGAGATTTGACCTGTTACCATTTAACAGAATCTCACTGGCTTTTCTGTTGAGAATTAAAAGATGAGGAGCAAGTGCAGAAGCAGAGACAGAAGGCTATCATGGTGATCCAGGCAAGGGAGAAGGTGGCATGCATGTGGGTGGTGATGATGGAGGTGGTAAGAAGTGCTCAAATTCTTCACATATTTTGAGGGAAATCAAGGAAGGTTTGTTTATGAACCAGATGTAAATGGGGAGGAAAAGAGGGGATCAAGGAATGCTCAAAGTTTTTGACCTGAATGGAAGATTGGGGGTACCATTAACTGAAATGGGAAAGCAGAGTTGTGGTACTGTCAGCAGCTCGGTGATGGGCAGGTTTGAAATGCCAGTGATTCATCTAAAGGCAGATTATGAGAAGACATTTTACAGCCCCAGCATCAGGAGAACCAAGGGAAGCAACATTCATGAGATCAGGTGTCAAAAGTAAGGAGGTGGGAGGGGGACACCTGGATGGCTCAGGCGGCTGAGCATCTGATTTCAACTCAGATCACGATCTATTGGTTTGTGAGTCTGAGCCCCACATTGGGCTCTCTGCTGTCAGCAGAGTCCGCTACAGATCCCGTATCCCCATCTCTCTCTGCACCTCCCCCATTGTGTTTTCTCTCTCAAAAATAAACATTAAAAAAAAAAAAAAAGTAAGGAGGTGAGTGGCCAGGCCAAAACCACAAATGGGCTAATAGTGGTAAGACTGGGCCAGATCTCTTGGGTTTGATCAAGAGAACTATTTGAGCTCATCTACTTGAGGCAGAGCTCTGACTGCCAGTGGTTGAGGAAAGAGTAAAAGGTGAGGAAGAAAGCATGGCATAAAGAAGACTGCGGGTGGGTAGAAGAGACTAGATAAATCTAGCGCAGAATGCCTTCCAAGTTCATGATACAGCGCCTTTTTGGCAAGGGTTATTATGCAGACTGTAGTCTAACTTCACCTTCCTCTGCCCTCTTTTTCCTTATGGACCTGACAGCTGATACAGGGGCGCACTGATGGAAAACGTCATGTAACAACAAGCCGTGCAAGTGAGAATGTTAAGCCCATGAAAAATTAGGAGGTAGGGATTTGCAGCTAAAATTTGATTAACTCATTTCATTAAATGGGACATTTACAAACAAAATAGTGTAACACAATTAATGGTCTCATTAAAATATTTACTCACAGATTAGGAAAAGACCACAGGGAGGCGGGAGACAGTTGGAGAAGAAGAAAGGGCAGTCCAAGCATGTGCTTTGGTATTTTTCTAGCCCTGCACCATTCTCCTTCAGTAAAATTCAAGGGGGGTGCGGGGGCGGGGGGGGAGTCAAAGGGAGGCTCCCTGCCTTTTACAACCATTAGTCCCATAGGGACAACTGGATCGCCCTCAAGCAGTCTACCAATAGGAGAGTAATTAAAATCATTTTTGTTTCTTTTAAAATATAAAACATCCAGAAGGAGGGTCAAAGTGGGACTTCAAACCTGTATATTTAGTGCTGTGATGAGTTTGCTTAGTAGTTTGGATTGGCAGTTTAAGTGGAGGCAATGGTGGGAAGGGAGGGAAAGAATGATAAGGTAGGTCTTTTAAAGACAAACAGGCTGTGATGATGCTGTGTGGAAAGCCGCATTCCTGAACCATCAATGGCAATATCAGGAACCAAGACGGAGGGCAAGAGAGAGACATGTATGTAGGTAAAGTGAAGTCAGCACAGTGTAGGCTCCATGAAACATAAGGTGAAATGCAACCTCATCATGTAAACCAGAACAGGGAAACAGCATCTCAGTTACATTGAGTCAGGGAAACTAAACCCTCTCCATTGAAGCTTCTTGACAATCTCAAGTCTCATTTGGACACTATATAGTATCGATGTGGCATTTTGGGGTAGAATCTAGTTTACTCTATTGTCCCAAGCATTTTTACCCTGTTGGCTTCATTTTTTTATCATTTAAGTAAACTTTAAATGGGTTAATCGATCTTTTTAATTGAGATTGTTATAGATTCTCATACAGTTTTGAAAAATAACAGAGAGATACCAGGTATGCTTTATTCAGTTTCCCCCAAGGGTAACATCTTGCAAAACTATAGTGCAGTATCACAATCAGTTTCTCTCATGTTGCCCTTCTGTATCCATACCCACTTCCCTCTGGCCCTTGCTTAACTCCAGACAACCATTAATCTGTTTTCCATTCTTATAATTTTGTCATTTCAAATCATTTTATATAAATGGAATCACACAGTATGTAACCTCGGATTACCTGAGGATTCCTCCAGGTTTTGCATTTATTAATAGTTTCTACCTTTTTCTTGCTGAGTAGTATCTCATGCTACATACCACCCTATACTACAGTTTAACCACTTACCCACCAGAAAATGTCTGCATGATTTCCAGGTTGGGGCTATTATGAACTGTTTTTTTGTGTGTGAATTTAGTTTTCATTTCTTTATTATAAATGTCCAGGAGTACAACTGTAGGCTTGTATGGTATTTATGCTTTGTTTTTTGTGGGTGTTTTATGTATGTATTATTAGTATTTCTTTTATGAAACAGCTTAACTTTTCCAAATTGGCTGTACCATTTTGCATTCCCACCAGCAATATATGAGTAATCCATTTTCTTTGCCTCATTCTTTACCAACATTTGATTTTGTCACTATTTTTTTAATATTTTTTAACTATTTTTTTTTTAATTTCAAGTATTCTGATAGGTAGTGGTATCCCCTTGTGGTTTTAATTTGCATTTTCCTACCGGCTAATGATGGTAAACATCTTTTCATGTGGGTACTTGGCATCTGTATATCCTCTTCCATGAAATGTTTCCTCATGTTTTTGTCCACTTTAAAATGTTTGGATTTTTTATTTTCTTAAACACATTTCAGATATTCTCTCTTTGTTGAGTATGTGGTTTACAAAGATTTTCTCCCTCTCCATAGCTTGTCATTTCATCTTCTTAACATGTCTTTTATGAAACAAAATATTAAGTTTTGATTAATTCCAAACTATTAGTTTTTCCTTTTATGAATCATGCTTTTAATGTCAAATCTGAAGAATTCCTTTCCTAAAAATATAATAAATCAAAAAAATTTTACAAAGAATTCTTTGCCCAGTCCTAGATCCTGATAATTTTCTCTTATAGTTTTCTCTAAAAGTTTTACAGTTTTATGTAGTTATTGCATTTAAGCCTATGATCTATTTTGAGTTAATTTTTGTACAAGGTGTAAGACTTAGGTTAAAGTTTATTTTTTTGCCTATGCATGCCTGATTGTTCTACCATAATTTGTTGAGAAAGATTATCTTCCTTCCATTGAATGCTTTTGTATTTTTATCAAAGTCAATTGGGCAGATTTCTGTTGGTTTTATTTCTGGGTTATCTATTTTTATCCATTGATCATGTGTCTATTCTTCTACCAGTATCACTTAGTGTATGTAATAACCCTTATAATTCGTTAGATTGATTCCTCCCACTGAATTCTTTTTCAGAATTTTTTTTAGATATTTAGGTATTTAGGTTCCTTTACCTTTCCACATAGATTTTAGAATAATATTGCCTTATATAAAATATAAAACACAGTGTTTTTGGTAGCAATTGCATTCAGCCTATATACCAACTTGGGTAGAATTGATGTCTTTACTGTGTTGCATCATCCAGTCCTTGAACATAGTATGTCTCTCTATTTAGGCCTTCCTTGAAATTCTTTCATCAGCATTGTGCAGGTTTCAGCATGAAGTCCTTGAGTGTTTTGTTAGATCTTCAACTAAGTATTTGACATTTTGGGGATTTTTGTTTATTTGGTTTTTTGTTTAACAATTACAAATGGCATTGTATTTTTAACTTTTGATCCCCTGTGTTCATTTGTTTATATACATACTATTGATTTTTATATTTTTATCTTGTATCCTGCAACCTTCCTGAACTCCATTGTTATAGGAATTTTCTATGTAGATAATCATGTCATTTGCAAATGGGATGCTTTTATTTCCTCCACTCTGACTTGTGTGTTCCTGTATTTCCTTTTCTTGCCTTAATGAACTAAAATCTCCAGCACTACTTTGAAGAATGAAGAGAAGACATCTTTGCCTTACTACTGACCTTTGGGGAAAATATTTAGTATTTAATGATTAAGAATAGTGTATGCTGTAGAATCTTTTTAATGTCTTTGTCAAGTAAGGAAGTTGCCTCTATTCCTGTTTTTGTAAAGCGCTTTTATCAAAAATCATTGACAAATGATTTTTCTGTATCAGTTGGTATTTTATTTTTCTTCTTTTGTCTGCTAATATGGAAGATGACATTAATTGATTTTCAAATTCTGAATCAGATTTGCATCCCTGAAATGAATTCTACTTGGTCTTGGTGTATAATTCTTTCTATATATTGCTGAATTCCATTTCCTAATACCATATTAAGGATTTTTATGTCTGCATTCATGAGGTATATTGGTTTGCAGTTTTCTTTTTGTCAACTCCCTTTTGTCTGATTTTATGAAAAGAATTGGGAAGTGTTTTCTCCTGTTGTGTTTTTTGGATTTTTTTTTTTTTAAGAGACTTGGTAGCATTAACATTAATCCTTTTTTCTTTAACATATTTGGTTTTGGGTTCCAGATTTCTCCAATGAAACTCTCTGGGCCTGGAGATTTCTCTTTCAAAAGTTGTAAAATTTTGTATTTCCTTCATAGTATAGGACTATTCAAACTATTTCATATGGGTGAGTTGTGCTCGTTTATGCTTTTTTGAGGAAGTGGTTCATTTCATCTAAGTTGTCAACTATAGATGTATAGGAGCACCTGGGTGGCTCAGTAGGTTGAGCATCTGACTTCAGCTCAGGTCATAATCTCACAGTTCATGGGTTTAAGCCCCATGTTGGGCTCTGTGCTGACAGCTAGCTCACAGCCTGGAGCCTGTTTCAGATTCAGTGTCTCCCTCTCTCTCTGACCCTCCTCTGCTCACGCTGTCTCTGTGTCTCAGAAAAAAAACATTAAAAAAATTTTTAAATATAGATGTATAAAATTGTTCATAGTATTTCCTTATAGCCTGTTTGCTATCTGCAGGTCTGAAGTGATGTATCCTGTTTTGTTTCTGATATTGGCAATTTGCATACTTTTTTCTCCTTAACAGTTTTGTCACTTTTACTAATCTTTTTTTAAAGCTCTACTTATTTTTATGATTCTGATTTCAATGTTTTCTGTTATTTATCATTTTTTCCCCTTTCCTTGCTTTGGTTTTCTTTTGTTCTCCTAAACCTACATTTTTGATGTAAGAAGTTAGATTATTGATTTGAAACTTTTTCATCTTTTGTAATGTATTCATTTAGTACTATAAGTTACCCTCTCAGCAGGGCTTTATCTGTGTCTTACAAATTTTGATATACTGTATGTTAGTTATCATTCAGTTCAAACTTTTTAAATTTATTTTGAGACTTCTTCATGACCTATAGATTATTTAGAATTAGGCTATTTAGTTTCAACATGTTTAGATATTTCTTGTTATCTTTTTTGAAATTGATTTTAGTTTGATTACATTGTGATTGGAAAACAAACTATATAATTTTGATTCTCTGAAATTTATCGAGATTCATTTTAGCAACAAGACATAGACCATCTTAATATATGTTCAAAGGCACTTGACGTGTATTCTGTTGTTGTGGAATGTTCTATAAATGTCTGTTAGATACCTGTTGCTTGATGATGTTGTTGAGTTCTTCTATATTCTTGCTGATTTTCTAATTGTTCTATCACAGTCTTCTTATGTTTGTTTTATATATAATGTTCAGAGAATAGGAGGAATAAGTAAAGTCCATCTACTCTATCTTTCCAGAAGCAGAAGCCAGTATTTACTGTTTAAAAAAAAAAAAACATTTTACTTACTACTCAGTTGTCTACCTCTTGCAACAGTAAAACCAAGGGGGGAAAAATCTGCCTCAGGCTATCCATTTCAGTAGGAAATCATCAGTTCTCTACCATTGAGTCTCATGCTTTCTCTCTCTCTCTCTCTCTCTCTTTTTTTTTTTTTTTTTTTTTTGCTTTTCACCGAACTCTTATCAAATCCTCAGGAGACTCATGTGGAGTGAGTGCGTTCAGTGTGTGTGTGTGTGTGTGTGTGTGTGTGTGTGTGTGTGTGTGTGTGTATCTGATGATTAATAATGTCAACTCATACTGAATATCCACAGCCAACAAATTTTACAGTGAGCGTGGGTCCCTAAAAGCCTAATCACATAATACCAAATACTCTTCAAATATTTGATGCTTTTCGAATAATACTAAAGTAGCTACCAGAAATCACTTGGTGGAGCTTGAATTCCAGAGACAACCATCATAATTATCCACTCATTCCCTACCCCACCCTAGTTCCCATTAAGAAAGAGAGGAGGCTGCGGAACTTGATGGAATTTAACCTTGGGGAGCACACGTTCTCATCTTGAATTCTTGAAGAATGCATGCATAGTGCACCTATCATTTACCCCATCACTCCATGTTCTATTCTGATTAAAACTGTCTACCATCGTGGAGATCCAGATGAGGGATATAGATCAAATGATGGCAATATGGGGATGTTTGTGGTTTAATTCATAGGACTGACAAAAGAAATCTCAGTCCCCCACTTCAGCTGCTCTTACCACAAGTTTCAAGGACTTCAAAAATATGTTAAAATGAGCCATTTCTTTATTTCTTACCAGTAACCTGGCTACCATTATTTCCTGGTTCTTTAGCCCTGTAGGTCCAAAAACATGAAAGGCTGCATCTAAGTGTATATCATACTAATCTCCAGAAATACTTCAAGGGAACCACAATTTTAAGAAGCAAAATAACCACCAACTTTTCACTGAAATCACCACCAATTTTGCAAGCTAATTTGCTTTGTTTTGTTTTCCATCCAACAGCCCTGTGATATGTAAGGGAGTCACTTTGCCTGCGCTCCAGTCCCCGCCCCCATGGATCCCCACCCCTGTTGGGAAGGAGACCATGGAAACCATCTGGCAAAGTATACAAGCCAGACGGTGTGTGTTTTGCAGGACCCTTTGCAATTGCCAAGATAAAAGAGAATAAGCAGCCCCTTCATCTTCCTAAATCAACCCCTCTCCCTGCAATAACACATTTTTAGTGTATGTTATTAAGAAACACAGGGCATTCCTGGTTATCATCTTTTGGCAAATGTAAACTCTGAGTATAAGTAAGATAACACAAATAAAACAAGCTTGAGAAAACCAATAAACTTAGACCCAGGCCCCTTCTACACCTAATTGGAAAAATTATTCTGAGTCTCAAGAAGTCAGGTGCAAATGCCAAAAAAAAAAAAAAATACACGAAATATTAAGGATTAGGTCTGAGAGTTGGAAGTTCTCATAACTGCATAGTCCAGAGAATATGGTACAAATTAGCATAACCCCCATGTAGTTACCAAGTGAGTAGTGAGGAAGAAGAGATACAGAATTTCCAAATAAGTGCATCCCCAAACCTGCATTGAAAATTTATGGCAAACTGAGTTACTAGGGAAGAGAAGGATGTACAGTATCAACGTGGAATTTTTTCTGACAGTGTTTGAATTCAATTTTCTTCCATCCAAATGAAGGTTGACACTATGAAAACACTTTGGGGAGAAAGGCAAAAGACAGAATATTTTTGAAAATTAGCAGATTCTAAGGGATCAGATATGCTCTTTATTTTGGGGATAGCATAGCAGAAGTTTGAATGAGTCAAGCTCTGTTCCAGGAATGCTGCTTAATTTAGTCTATAGCTTTCTTAATCAATACCAAACAGGTGATAAAATGAAATGGAAATAACTGGCTTCCCATAGCATTAACCTTTGGCTTTTGTGTTACATAAGGCATAGGGGAAAGAACACTTGCAAAAAAATAAAATAAAATAAAAATAAATAAGCCCAGAACAATTTGGGAATGTTACCTAAATCTTGCACTGGTCCAAACTGGAACTCCTTAGAGGTGCCTGTGCTGTCTCACACAGACAAATCAAAAATCCATGTGCTTTGCAATAGGCAGCCAAATTGTGCATCCTGCCTCCAGCAGATAAGCCTTTACTGTTGTGCAGTGCTGTCTAGCAGGTAAAAGGAAAACCACTGACCCCACTGAGCGACTCGCAATACTACTTGAACATGAAAATACCAGATGGATTGAAAGTGACAGACCTAATAAGCAACTTCCAGAATCTGCATGAATCTAATTGCAGAAAATCCTTAGTGCAGCTGCTTCTATTTGCTTCCTCAAATCCTCAAGCCAAACAACCTAGATCAGAGAGCCTCGGCATGCTCTTGAGCCACGCCAGCCATCTATAATGCACTGTCAGGTTTATCTGAACCATTAGGAATTATTCAGGAAATTTTTCCAATATTCCACAGGAAGAAATGTCAGTTAGGGATAGTGGCTCAGTTTGGAGTTTTAATTCTTAGAGTTTCAATGCCTCTTTCACCCAGATTTCTCAAAAGGAAGAGAAGCATATTTTCAATTAATGAAATATTAATGATAACAAGTGCCTTCCTTAATACTTGTGATGATGAGCACCGAGTGCTGTGTGTAAGTGATGAATCACTGAATTCTACTCCTGAAGCCAATATTGCTCTGTATGTTAACCAACTAGAAATTAAATAAATATTTGAAAAGGAAAAAAAAAGAAAAAGAAAGCCAATAACTTCAGTAAGACCAATCCAAATATCATCATCATCATCATTATCAGCATCATCACCATCATCATCAAATGACTTGAATCCTAAGGTAACTACCTGGTTGGGTAAGCCTAGAATACTCTTCCACTGAGAAATAGGAAGTTCCTAAGAATTAGGCAGTCAAGTATTAGAGGTCTGTTTAGCTTTATTTTCTACTGTATTGCCAGCATGTTTGCTTTCCCTTCCATATATAACTTCAGGTATCAGAAGAATCAGGACATGGTTGTAGTGAGATTGAAAGGGATGGGTTCAGCCACTCTTGTTGGAGTAAACTGCTCTGATTCCATCATGTCTGCTTGTGACTTTCCACTACAGAAAAGTCCCAATCCTGTCCCAGTGGAATACCTTTACTTTGGAGAATACTCTCCGAGAGTCCTCGCCATTCCACTGTTTCAGCTTTGGTTCAGTCATGGAAAACTGGGGCAGTGACCACGGCAGTTCCACTGGACAAAACCTCCTTGATATCTATTCCTAGGGACTCAATACATGTTTTCTTCAGTTTCTTCATCAGCACATGCAGCAGTGAGCTTGGAGGTAGAAGGCACACCAGAGACCGTGTGTTGCTCTTGCTGATGAGCTTGACTGGCGTTATTTCTTCAACTGAGGTCTAGCATCTGCGTAGGCATCTCTCCATGAATAGGGGACAATCTGGCATCTGAACTTACTGTCCTTCCCTACACATGACACTGAAGGTGTACTCATCTGAGCCACAGATGCCTCAAGTATTAATTTATTAGATCTTTCTTGCTTGAGAGTTCATTTTAGTGAGGATCCTTCTTGATATATATTTAGTCATCATGTCTGCTTCCTCTTCTCAGACCTCTGAGTGCTATTATCCTGAACAAAAATTAGATATTTTCGCTGATGGGAAGTCATCCTTTAATTCTTGATTCAGAAAGTCAGTTGCTTCTAGCCCTTGTGCAACTATCTAGTAAACTAAGCCCTTAGCAGTACTTCTTTTAGGTTATGCTGAAAAACATAAGAATGAGGGGAAGGAGAGAAATTACCAAATCTTTTAAAACTATTTTTACCTTGATGAAAAGTTTGTCTTCCCTGAGGTGATGGTTCATCAGTTTGTTTTATTTGTTCATTTCCCAAATACTTACCAGCACTGATGATGTGTCTGGCCATGTCCTTGTCACTGGGGATGGCAGCTGTGAACAAAATGAATACAATCCCCACCCTGTTGGAGCTTATGTTCTAATGACAGTGACACACAGAAAACAAATACGTAAATTATGAATTGTCAGGTACTAATATACATCATTTAAAAAAGTAAAGCAGTAGGGGAATGAGCAGTGGAATGACCATTGTAGATTGTGTCCAAAGAGGTGATATTGGGGCAGAGATGTGAATTTTTTTCTTAATGTTTTTATTTATTTCTGAGAGAGAAAGAGAGACAGCATGAGCAGGGAAGGGTCAGAGTGAGAGGGAGACACAGAATCTGAAGCAGGCTCCAGCCTCTGAGCTGTCAGCACAGAGCCCGACACGGGGCTCAAACCCACGAACCATGAGATCATGACCTGAGCTGAAGTCGGATGTTTAACCGACTGAGCCACTCAGGCTCCCTGTGAGATGTGAATTTTAAAAAGTAAGCCATGCACAGAGTTGGGGTATGAGCCTTCCAGGTGAAAGAGCAAATGCAAAGGCTTGAAGAGAGAATGAGCAGTGGGCATTCCCAGAGTAGAAAGGCCAGGGGCACTAAGGGGAGACAGTTAAGGGAGATGGAAAAGCTCAGAAAGGGGTAGGCAGCAGCAAATTTGGAGGCCCAGCAAACCTTTGTGGAAGGTTGGGTTGGGTTCTGTATGAGAGGGGAAGCAAAACAAGGGTTTTGAACCAGAGTATCATATGATTGGTTTTACTTTTTAAAAAAGCGTACACACACACACACACACACACTTACACTCACACACTGGCTTGGACCCTGGTTCTATCATGAAACTTTAGATAAGTTATTTCAACCTTTCAATCTATCTGTGCTTCAAGTCCTTTATCTATCAAGCATGAATAATAACACTGTCACCTACCTCAAGGGTTGCTGTAAGAATCAAATGAGCAGGGGTGCCTGGCTGGCTTAGTCATTTAAGCATCCAACTCTTGATTTCAGCCCAGATCATGATCCCATGGTCGTGGGATTAAGCCCTGCATCGAGCTCCATGCTGAGCGTGAAGCCTGCTTAAGTTTCTCTCTCTCTTTCTCTCCCCCTCTGCCCTCCCCAACTTGCACTCTCTCAAAAAAAAAAAAAAAAAAAAAAAAAAGAGAGAGAGAGAATCAAGTGAGTAGATGTAAGTCAACCACTTAGAGCAGGCCCCAGCACACAGTAAGAACCATGCAAAGGTTTGCTATTATTATTTTCCTCATTGAGGCTAATATTTTGCACTCATAGTTTCTCTTTTACAAAAAATTAAGATTTGGGGCTATAAGAAACATCTCTTTTTCTTCTGACTAGATTTTGTAGCACCAAAAATAAAATTGCAGATGTTAGACTGTCCATAGATAGGTACCTGTTGAATTGAGTGATTGTAACCCCCAAAACCCAGAGATATTGAAATGGGCAATATTCCTAAAGGACCATGGGAATCTGGCAAGTTTCCCTCAGTTTTCCTTCTGGTTATTCTTTTTTTTTTTTTTCCATTTAATTTTGAGTGAGAGTGCTAGCAGGAGAGGGCCGAGAAAGGGGGACAGAATATCTAAAGCCTACTTTGCATGGTCAGCACAGAGCCCACTGCGGGGCTCAAACTCAGGAACTATGAGATCTTGACTTGAGCCAAAGTCCAATGTTCAACCGACTGAGCCATCCAGACACCCCCATTTTTTAAAATAAATTAACAAGCAATTGTATGCAGGGTATAAGTGAAACAAGCATTTAAAGAAGTATCTGTGATCAAAGGACATCTCCTCCTCTATCCCGGTAGTAGGAACTCAGGAAACGTTTGTGCCTCAGGATTTGGAATACCAGCCACCAAGTGTCAATAGTCTCCTACCCCAACAACAGGAAAGAATGACCTCTCAACTACCAGCAAACATTTAACACAAGACCTTCCTTCTTCCAAAAGGTTCAGCGTAGGCAGACACCTCTGGGAACTCTTAGCAGGATCAATTAAAGACATTTTGGTTTCTGCTGTTCTGTAGTTCCTACTCTCCTGAAAAAACACAGCCATCTCTTTAGTTCCTTTTTTGAATTTCCTTTTGCACCAGAAGAGAGAAAGAGGAGCTATTAGTCTTAGTGGGTGGTCAGATCAACACTCTGGCCTCTATCTCGGGCTTAAAAGAAATCGTTTTCTGATGATTTTAGCATCCTTCTTTATAAGAAGTTGCCTGTTGCCTAAGTTGAGGTCAAACAGTTCAGTGATTCATCTGACACAATGAAAAGAGTGTGAAGGTGGTTGTTTTCTGCAGCTACATAAGGTCATCTGGGAAACTCACTCTCTTATTTCCTGTTCTTTCTGAGTACGACACAATGACAATAATCAGTGTCTATTAAAAGATTTAAGTTAAGCATTAATAATAGACCAAATGCTGTGTACCTTAACAGTTCATTGGGCACTGTAGATTTTGGTCCCTTTTTGTTTTTCTCATGATTTTTCTGGCACACTTAAGGAAATTACATCATCCCATGGATTCTGGTAATCAAAGAATGGCAGATATCAGAACCAGACCGTCCTCACAACTGGACCTAATCCTCCCGATGTGTTCAAAGAGAAGCACTTCCTTGTTCTTGGCACAATCAGTTTATTAGGGTGAGAAGATTTCCCTCTTCTACTTCCAATTTCAAAGTTTTTTAAAGAGGAAGATGAAGACCATCAATCCACAAGAGCAAATACTTTTGTCCAATTAAGTGAAATCCTCCTTCATTCAGTATAAAGTGAGAGAGAGAAAAAAAACAACATGGAACCAACCTCTCCAAATAGGAGTCATACAAAAACCTCTATTTATCCTCCGGTTCCAGGATTGTTTTAGCAGAGCTACCTGCATATAATAGAAAGTTGTTCAAATTGCAGTAAAATAGCCAAGATGATAGTATCATTTAATCTAAAAGATATATTATAAACCTAAAGCATAAAGCATGTGCATTCTTCCAAGACTTCATTTTGGAGAATACAAACATTCAGATTCCACTTTGTCACACACCCTGTCACCTCCTAAATTAGCTCCAAAGAAGGGGCAAAGGTAGTGTGTGCAAGCAAAGCCTGGGTTCTTTCCCTAAACAAAACCTAGAATCTGTATCTCTTCAGCAGACCTCCCGCTTTCTATCACCTCCTCAAACGCCCTAAAGCCATCCACCCCTGATGGTTGCCGTCTTGACAGGCTCATTCATATTCCTTGCCAACCACACAGAACCCCTAAGGGCTGTGGGAGATGTTATCTCCAGATCCTCAGGGGATGTACACAAATAAAAAAGGTCTTCATTTTAGATATTCTGGAATGAGAGATGGTAAAACTCAGTTTGGAATAATGGAAACGGAGTTTACAGAAAGAGTTCACTTGGGACCTCAGCTGTAGACGGATCCATCCATGGCACTGATTTGCAGTTGGTTGGGCAAGTACCTAACTGACCTACTGAGGGATGGTGAGCAACTGGATCAAACATACCTTTTGTTATGGATTAATAGTAGTTGGGGAGTTATGTTCAGCATGCTCCAGGGGAGGGGCAGGGGGAAAACAAACAAATGATATGGTTTCTGCTCCTCAGGAATGTGTTAGAACAGTAACACAAGAAGCAATGAGCACAAGACAGAGGAGGGGTAAGGGCTGGGAACTTGGTGGCTCAGAAAGCCTTCTGAGGACAGTGCCTCGAGTCCTGGCTGAGAGCAGAAGTCTAGTAGGAGCCCTGGAGAAAGGATGCGCTTGGGGGTTCACCATGTGGTAAGGACAGCAGCTAGAATGCGGCCAGTGGAGCCGCATAGGCAAGAGACCTGGTCTCTGGATCCCTTTCCAAAGACAACAAATAGCCAGACTGTTTAATCCATAGCTTAAACAGAGAACTAACAAATCCAGAACGTGAGTGCTGATTCCTAAAGCCGCCATTTCTTGTATCACCATTGGGTGTGATTCCGACTTGTGTTCCGAAATAAATCGCACCTTCTATTTCCTCATCAGCAAAGTCAGGATAACCTCCGAAAACCTTGCAAAGCACTGCTAATTAGCATTTATGACAAAGTAGAAGTTATATAACAGTTTATGTAAATGTGTTATAGCAGCAAGGACCAAAATGCTTTGCCTGTGGCATTTTGACTTGAAAGGAGATCTGAAAAAACAAAAACTAAAACAGAGAATCCCACCAAGTTTGAGGAAAGCTACTAAGGACAGAGGGTACTGAGTGCATGAAACACCCTCTGAGCTACTACAGGGACACTGAGCTCTACAGTGGCATCTGATCACGTTTTATAAACATATCAAGTTCTCACAATTGATTCGATCTATGTTGTATATCTGACACATATTAGCTGTGTAAACTCATGACATCACACAATTATAATATGTGCTGTTATAACCAGTCTGTTTATGCAGTGAGGTCTTCCAAATCTTCAGCAGCTTTGACTAAATAGCATGCATTTGAACTGAATTCTCTGCTACTACTACACAGTCTTCCAACACTAATATCTAGTAGTTGGACATTTATATTAAATAATTAAGATGAAAATAAACATTATTCAATCTGCTAAAAGAGAAATCAAGTGACCTTGAAGGGGACAGAGGATCATTTGAATCCAAAGAAACTTTTATAGCCCAGTATCCCACTGTGCCTCACTAATACTCTATTATTATCACTGTGAACTTCACTTTAAACAAAGGAAAGAAAAGTAGCACAGAGAGAATCCATGATGACTCAAGGTCACAGTGTTAGACAAGCTAAGTTGGAGAGATCTCTGGAGTCAGAAACACTCTCGTCACCTGTTTTCATCACTTAGTAGCTCTGTGAACTTTGATCAGTCACTATTCTCATTTTTTCCTCTGACATGAGGACATGTCATATTTCATGAATTCTAAGAACATTTTTTTTCTCACTGAACATCACTGAGATGGGAAAACATCGTAACTACCAATGCTGTAGCATATTTTTGTGGGCAGCACTTTTTCTGTTTGTTTGATTGTTTATGTCTTAAAAAAATAGAAAAGAAGCCAGACATCTTAGATTTGATAAAAGGCAGTAATAACCAGTTCTTTTTAAAACTTTTTTTTAATGTTTATTTATTTTTGAGAGCGACAGAGACAGAGCACAAGCAGGGAAGGGACAGAGAGAGAGAAGGAGACGCAGAATCTGAACCAGGCTCCAGCCTCTGAGCTGTCAGCACATAGCCCGATGCAGAGCTCAGACTCATGAACTTTGAGATCATGACCTGAGCCCAAAGTCAGACACTCAACCAACTAAGCCACCCAGCCACCCCAGTAATAACCAGTTCTGATAAGAATATGCAAGAGAAGCAAATGTGGCAAGTATACGTATGCAGTGTATTAAACTGGGGAAGTCACTCCAACCCAACAAACATATTCAGTGACTGGAATTTGCTAGGTGGATGAAAAACAATTTTTTTAATTAACAAACGACAAAATAACTCCCATGTTGGTCTAGGACTAACATTTGGCATGCACGGCTGTTAGGTCTGAAACACTGAAGACACCTGGCCACGAGTGAGAAATAGGCATTGCTCGGTCAGTGCAAACAACACCATGAGAAGTTTCATGGAATATATCTGAAAAGTCTATTATTTAAGTCTGAATGCCATCATAACTTGTCATCTTGATATTTTTGACAGGTGCATGTGAGGATTTTGACACTAAGGAAGTTTCCAATATACTTTTACTATATAAAAAAATGTAAAATACATAAATGTGTTTCCAAATTGCTACTGTTTATTTTAAGAAATAAAACATTCATCATCTTAAAATTCTGTACTTCTGTACACTGATTGCTATGTGGTAAGGGTAAGAGTGGCAGTAAATTATAGTCAATTCTGCAGCACAGATAAACCGCAGCTGTTTTTAGCTCTGTTTCTGCAACATCCATAGTGGAATTCGGAATTTACTGAGAGCTGGCTTTTCTCATTTTACTGGCAAAGGAATTGCTGGCTTAATTACCCTCGGGGTCCTTTGTAAATTATGTCCATAGATCTGGAGAGAAAAGATGGCAGAAAATAAATATTCAGCAGCATAAAAAAATGCAAACCTCACCTCTGCTATGTTTACGTTCTCTCCCCCGACTCCCCTGAAGTTTGGAGGGGGACAAGTCCCCTCCCTGGTCCTAGATAACTCATTTGTTCCCACACACCCTACGCATCTCCGGAAACCGTCTTACAGCCTGGTGTCTTCATTCACCAGGATCATACACACCCAGCCCTAGAAGGCCGTGTTTACCTCTTCATTCATTTACCGAGTGCCAACAGGTGCACCCTAGCTGGGGCCCCACAGTCTCATATTTGACTCTTCCTTACTGTTTAAGGCTAACACTGCCAGGACAGGTGCATGGAAACATTTATGCACAAATTAATTTTTCTCGTGTGAAACCAAGGCCAGCAACACAGCAATATCTAACATGTATTGAGGGTTAACTCCGTGCCATTTGTCCCAGCCAAGCCTCACAAGCACTGTGATCAAAGGTAGGTAGACATTTTTTTTTCTTTTTTTTTTTTTTAATGTTTATTTTTTAAAGAGAGACAGGCAGAGAAAGAGGGAGAGGGAGAATCCCAAGTGAGCTCCTTGCTGTCAGCACAGATCCCAATGTGGGGCTCAACTTCACGAATTCATGAAGATCATGACCTGAGCTGAAGTCAGACCCTTAACCGTCTGAGCCACCCAGGTGCCCTGGAGGTCAGCATTCTTAATTCAGTGACTGAATTTTGCTGCAGCCTGAGGAGAATTGAATGGAGACACCGGGCTCCCAGGCCACGTGGAAATGGGCTTGAAGGAATAGGAGATGGAGCCTATTTCCAGCTAGACCCAGGCTGTTTTTACCCTTAAGCCCACCCTTTTAGCCACTTTACTCATTTGTGCCTTCCTGGTGTGAGGATTCTGGCCATGAAGGAGGAAAGGCAGGCATTGTAGTAAGAAAAATGGGAAGGCTGTCAAACTTTCATAATCCTAACCTTGGTCAGCTCGGCTCGAATAATAAGAAATATATTTTGACATATGACTCTCTCCTGGAGTTTAGGCTGACACTCAGAGCCTGTATTTTACATTTGAAGCCTAGATCCCTTAGTCAGGTGCATCGAAGGCCTCGGCAAGGGCTAATGTCAGATTGTCTCATGAAATTAACCCAGTTTTAGAAAGCAGTTTTGATTGGCAGCATTAAAAAGACAGGTGAAGAGGGTCGCCGCGAGGGCGTGGTCTCACCAGGTGCTGTAACGCAGCTCTGCCTCTCCCAACAAGAGCTTTGAAGCCTTTCCGAAAGCAGTCCCACTCTGGCAATTATGTGGGAGAGGGCTGCACTTTGCACAGAGCTCACGATCCTGCTGAGGAATTACGCAGTTAATGTGCTAGAAAATCCTTTATAAAATGGCATTTCCTTTTCCGGCTTTCCAGCCACCCGCACCCGGGGTGTGCCAGTTTCTCACGTAAGTACAATGGCCTCACAGGGGCTCCTGCATTTCATTTCCATCGAAGACGTGGCAGAGTGTGTCATTACCACCCACAGTCTCCTTGAAGCTCACCCCGCCATCCAGACCCCCTCAGCCACCCTCGGCGTCTATCTACTTCATGTGACCGCGAAATCAGGGGCCTCTCAGGGGCACCCGGCCCACCTTCTCCCAACACCCCACAAATGATGCATTCCCGTGCTGTTGCATCTTATCTTTCTCTCTAATAGAAACCGTTGTGACCAGTTTTAAAATTGTGATTATCTTCCCAGGCCCATAGAATAGCCATAAGACAAATAGGACATGTATGTGCATTACTTATACCAGACTGAAACTTCAATAAAGCAAAAATGCAATAAAAGACAGGAGATTATATTTCCATGCCTTGGTCTGCTGCTGTGTGACCTCAGAGAAGTGACTTAACCTCTCTGGGCTCCTCATAGATATTGAGAGAGGATTATACTACAGAATGTTTATGGGCCATTTGACTATAGTGATTCTATAAATCCAAACACTACAGGAGTAGGAATTCTCTGTTATTATCTAGAGCTGCAAATAATTAACTAAAACTCAGAAAAAAATCTTAATTATATAGTAGGTAATGATGCACAGCATCTGATAAAATGCAGTGTTTGTGCCCAATGTTGGCATGTGCTTTTATCTAGTGGACATTGTAAGGGATAGAGCATAACACAACTTGTAAGAGACAAACAGCTCCATAACTCAGAAGCCTCTTTTAAGGATCATCTTCTTGGTGACCCAAGCTCCAAGGATGCAGAAGAAGGTGGGTTGGTTGAGAGGCCGTCTTTGAAGAAAGGAAACTTCTCACTCAAAGTTGTTGGGGAAGCATGTTGCTGGGAGCTGGGGACTTGAGGTGAGCCCAGCGGAGCTCTGCAGGTGGCCAAAACTTCATCAGGAGTTCAATCCAAAAAGAGGCAGAATGGGATGAATAAGAGGCAAGTTTTGGAAAAAAATAGGTAGACTTTCAGGAAGTCAATCAAAGAATAAAACAATAGTAAATAGGATGGCCCGAGGCTCAATATGAGTAGTAAAATTAGGGCATCCTGGCATGGGTTTTTGGGTAGGCAGGCCCATCAGGAAGCTAGGAACAGAATTTAGCAAAACAGTAAGCTATTTAGCTATTTTATGGGCAGGTCCTGTTTGTTCATGACCTATAGCATCTACTCATCTCTGAAAACAATTGTCTTTTAAAAGGTCAGGCTCAGGAAGTCCTATTAAAATAGGGATGCATGAATACTTTGGGTGAATCTAAACAAATTAGTATAGCCTAATATTAGGCTACATCCAAAAAATAATTCAGATCCTGAGTGGTTGGATCGGGATTTTAATAAATGAAATAACCGACACCATTACTTTTGACAGTTTATGTTATGGTAGGTAAGATGCATCTGCATTATTATCATTTAGGATAGCATTAGAGACCCTTTGGAACTTCACAGTCGACAGTTGATTTGACTTCTTAGTAGTAGAAAAGGAAGAGGAAATTTGTCCTGACATATGTATCCCACGAAAGCAAAGTGCTGAAAATGAAACAGTGCCTACAGTCTCCTGCCGGGTCCCATTCTTCTCAAGAAAACCTTCTTATAGGTGAACAATTTCCGGTTGTTCCATTTACAAACACCACCTCCCAGATGCTCAGCTAGGCCAGACCACAAGGCCCATCACAGCTTCAAAGACTCATCAGAATCCCGAGTTGGACGAGCTAGGTTGTTTTCCCTTGTGTTTACCATGAAACCAGCAAACACTCAGTTCAAGAGATGCACGTGAAACAGGTGTGAGTTGCTGGCTTTGTTCCTCCAGAAGTGATCTTACGGGCCCACGGAAGGTAAGGGCTGCTTCTGTCTAGATAAGCGCAGACACCCTGGCTGGTTAGTGTGTGTAAGAAGGTGAAGCAGAAGAGGGGCCACAATTCTCCTTATGCCCCCCACCCCACCCCCCGCATCTTATTGCCAGCTGAGGAAATCTACACCACAGTTACTGACTTCTTGGTTCTACTTTTCACTTCACAACTGGGTCTACTAAATCTTCTGGTGCACTGGTGGACAAAAAAATTGAGCCTTCTTCACAGTTTAAAAATGGCATGACAACATTAGGCTGGCCCCAACAATTTTGTAAGCATTTGTTTAAAGACCTAAAGAAAAATGTTTAAGTGTCTACCGGTGTTCACGGGAGCCAGAGAGGGCAAGAGGAGCGGGTATGCAAGCCCCTCTCCTACCTGATGCCTTGTCCAGCTTTCACTCAAGTCAACAAAGGCTACCACTGAATACCTTAGAATATTCACACCTTGACCTAACACCATGGCAAACTGTCCAGACTGCTGGGTCCGGTTGGGTCACCTTCCCGGAACACACTGGAATGTGTTACATTTTGTGCTAAGCACTAGATACCATACAGCCAAGTATTCCTATTCTCCAGTGCTTAAGAGTTTGTCCTCGAGCTCTCACCCAGCTAGTAATTCTATGGAAAGCAAAACCCACGCTGAGTTTTAAGCTGCCAGGATGAAATGACATGCAAAGGGAAAATGAGGGCACACTGCTAAAGGCAAGGGTAAGAGAATAGGGCATGTATAATATGGGAACAGCAGCCGGAAAGCCAAAGCACAATGTGAGATGCAACTAGCAAGAGAAACAAAGGGCAGCCAGACAATATTTCACAAATACATTAGGAACAAGACAAAGGAGAATGTAGACCCGCTAATTAGTAGGGAGGGAAAACAAATAGCAGATGCATCAGAAGGCTTGAGCTTTTAATACCTATTATGCTCTAGGCTTCACAAAAATGGCTAGCTATCATCAGAAGCTGAATATAAACCACAGTAATGAGCACATGGTGGGGGGGAAAGGAAGTTTAAATGGAAACCAAACAGATTAGTAACTACTTAGTCAAGCTAGATGGTTCCACATCAGGCCCTGACAAGAGGCATAGTGCTATGGTAACAAAACCAGCTTCAGAAATGCAAGTTCTTATTAAAAATTCTGTTGAAGGAATGGGAATATCTCAGGTGACTGAGTCTGTGGCACATGCAGGGTTGGCACTGAGCGAGAGGAAAGGAGAAGTGACTGGAAACCAGAGCATTGACCCTGGGAGAGGAGCACAGGTTTCCCTACCATGGGACAGTCAAGGTGAGTTAGAGATTGGGTCATTCGGCCCCAGACCAAGCACAGAAGGAAGGGAAACTCAACTGGCAGCGGGACTGCTGGTGGACATGAGCTTGGGCTGAGGCCTTGAAAGTATATTTCAAAATAGAGCTGCCCTGTCTCCATAAAACTGTCAGGCACTTGACCAAAGAAGGCAAAGTGGGAGAGGCTGGGATGGACTCCTGCAGATGTGGTGTATCACAGGGGAGGAAAAGACCCGAGAGGCTGAGTAAAGGTTCTGTGGTTTAGGTTTTCAAATTAATAATAGTTTGCATTACTAATTGCTGTGGTGCATTGTGCAAACTACTCTGTGCACATTTTTAATTTGATAATCTCATTAACTTGGTAAAATAGGTACAATTACTATCTACATTTTATAAACTTCCCTCAGCCTGAAACTCATCACGTAAAAGATCCAAAAAGGTAGAGCTAGAATGGGGTAAAAAGGGGGAAATTGCTGCATTTATCCATTTTTTGTTTGTTTGCTTTTTTTTGTTTTGTTTTGTTGTTTACCAAAGTAGAGTTGACACACAATGTTACATTAGTTTCAGGTGTACAACATAGATTGGACGAGTCTATACATTACACGATGCTCATCACAAGTGTAGATACTATCTGTCACCATACAATGCTACTACACTACCATCGAACTATATTCCCTGTGTTGTACCTTTTCTTTTCTCCCTGTGACTGACTTATTCCTACTATAACTGGAAGCCTGTGTCTCCCAGTCCCCTCCACTCATTTTGCCCATCTTCCACCCTCCTCCATGCTGGCAGCCATTGGTTTGTTCTCTGAATTTATGCATCCATTTCTGCTTTTTGTCTGTCTGTTTGCTCACCCTAGAATTCACAAAATCTATAGAACCCCTTTGATTTGTTAGCAAAGCACACAAAATTTAATTCTTTATATAATTTGTCATCTAAATGTAACTCCCAGGGTCATTCCACAATGTCCACACTAGTTTAAAAAAGAAAATCCGCACGCAGATGTGTTATTTCAACAACAACAACAAATATGAGGCTCTGCATGCTTATCATACCCTTCTAACTCCCAGATAAGGAAGAAGGAATTAAGAGGGGTAACTGGGCAGTGATACTCCATTCTTGGTTGCAGTTAACGAAAGAGAATGGCCATAGCCCAGACAGGGTCTTGTAAGGTGGCAGCATCTTGGTGAGGTGACTTATCTGTGGCAAGGATGACAAACATGAGTGAGTACCTCATATTTGCTCCACTCTTGACAAATACCGCTAAATAATCCCAACAACCTTTGGGCCCCAAGAGTCCTTCTCTGCACATAGGACAAGATTCTGTTTTTGCTAGAATGTTTTCAAGCATTCTGTGCAGTACTTCTTAGTATCAAGGTGTCTGGGGTGTCAGATTAACTGTGAGTAAGATGTTTGTTGAACATGGAGCCAGGAAGTAGAACTTCCTGGCTTGGGAAGTCCATTCAACAAACATTGGGAAATGTTGGGCTCAAATAGGCAAAATAGATCCCTTTTCCATATCTCTTCTCAATCTTGGACTTGCCAATTTGCACTGTTAAGTTCATATAAATTGGGTATAGTATATAGCATTTCCCAATATTGAGGATCCTTGGAACCATCTTCCCACAGAACATGTAACATCCTGTAGGGCACTCCACAGTCCTTAGTTCTGAAAGGTCAAGAGCATATTTCTTTTAGGGAAACAAAGGTTATTATTAGTCATACTCAACATATTCTTCCTTAGATAACATTAGCACAATAGTCAGACCAAGATGGAGTTCAGGACAGAGCCAGGCAAACAGAAAAGATGCTGGATGTTGAGATCCTAAAGGCTGGAACTCTTTCAATCTCCCCTGCTGAGAGAAAGGGTGGATTCTAGAGTCTGTGCAGAATGGGGCCTCCTTGTGGAAAGCCACATGAGTCTGGCTGTGGGAGAGGAGGCAGGGAGGAGCTGCCAGGCAACAGTGACCAGACAGACAAACACTGATAGTTCCACTTGTCAATTTTCCCTTTTCACATGCACCATGCAATTCCTTCAGCCCATTGAGTTATAATGCAATTTATTAGGTCACAACATTCTTTAGTAACACTCCAGGCTCCACCCTACATATATCTTTCAAAGGATATCTGGGAACATTTGAAATACTTTAGCTGCATGCATTTAAGCCATTACTAAGAGCGAGTTAGTCTGAAGATGTCCATTTGCATCCACTGTACTTCAACTTTTATTGATTAGCAGTCAGAAGGTGACTCATCCCCAGAATCTGGAGGCATCATACTACACTGCTGTGGATACTTAACTATATGTTGCTGGGGAGCTAGTGAAATCTTGTTAACTTAGTTTCAAACCAGCATAGGAGACCTCTTCAGCCTGTACCACCAAAGCTGCCATTTCCTGGAGTCAAAATAAGAAGTCCTTGCAGCTGAGCTAGGAACATGAGGCATCCACTCAACCTCCATGCAGCATTCATTCACTTACCAAATGTTCACTGAACACAATTCTTTATTATTAACACGGAGGTTGCAACAATAGAAAGAGACATAGCACAGTCCCTGCCCTCCCAGAGCTAAATGTGTAGGTTCATTCTCCAGAGTGAGGCTATGCAAGAGTGAGGGCAACAGCCCAGGAATCATCCACAGATTCCATTTAGTAAATGAGAGCCTTCGTACTTCAATCTGGTTGGTCCCACAAGCCAAGAGCCTCTTACAGCTATGAAGGCACCATCCAGCTTCCAGTCCAAATCCTTCAGCCAGCAAAATTCTACAGAGCTGAAATTCTGTAGATAAATTGTACGCATTAATGATTAAGGCAGATTTAATTTAAATTTTGCACAAATAGAAGTTGTAAGAGAGATTTGTAATCTATATGTTCCTATCTGGAAGGAAAGTCTTTCAATAAAGTCATCTGTAGACAGTTGGTACCTAATATAATAAGAAATGTAGAAAGATCAAAATATGGGGCTCCTGGGTGGCTCAGTCAGTTAAGCATCCGACTTCGGCTCAGGTCATGATCTCATGGTTTGTGGATTTGAGCCCCGCGTCGGGCTCTGTGCTGACAGCTAGCTCAGAGCCTGGAGCCTGTTTCAGATTCTGCGTCTCCCTCTCTCTCTGACCCTCCCCTGTTCTCTCTCTCTCTCTCTCTCTCTCTCAGAAATAAATAAAATCATTTTAAAAAATTAATAAATAAAATGGAAGGGCCAAGAAAGAATTAGAATGGCAAAGTATATGGGGGCCCTCAAGGAACATTTTGCTCTTGAGCTAAATATGTTTCAGAGGGCAAAGATCATGATAGAAGTTTCAAAAAGTATGTTCCTTCTGGGTGTCTCATGTATGCGAATACTTAACTCTAAAATAAAAATAATCTTCCCCTTAGAGATTTCAGAGATCTTGAGGCTACAGTCACTTTCTGCTTAGTATGAACACAAGATAAACAAGCTCTTGAATAGATGCTCAACCATTTTTAACATGGGATTGAGATCCAGGGTCTGCGGCCATTTCTGCACCATTACCCCATGAGACTGCCCATCACACCAAAGGCAATCCCTGACCTTATCTTTAAGTGGTTTCGAAGGAGATTTTGCTTTCAGAAATAATGACTTAGGAGACAGTCATTAGAAGTGATGGTTAGAGATGAGAGAATTTCTCTCACTGAAACTTCCAGGATTGGGTACATGGCTTTTTAAAGAGATTTTGAGCTCTGTCATTTTTTTTTCTATTATAACAGTATTCAAATGATGCCTTAGACTCTGTTTGAGGATGTGAGGACATGCTTTTGAGCTAATAAGCTACCTAGGTAGTTTTGAAACTTGGGATGAAAGTTTAGTTTTGTTTAGAAAAATAGGCTGTGTATTTCTTTTTTTTTTTAATTTTTTTTTTACTGCTTTTTTATTTATTTCTAGCAGAGAGAGAGAGAGAGAGAGACAGCATGAGCAGGGGAGGGTCAGAGAGAGAGGGAGTCACAGACTGAAATAGGCTCCAGGCTCTGAGCTGCCAGTCAGCACAGAGCCTGACGCGGGGCTAGAACCCACGAACCGCGAGATCATGACCTAAGCCAAAGTCGGACGCTTAACCGACTAAGCCACCCAGGCGCCCCTAGGCTGTGTATTTCTTAGGGAGAGGATCAGTATCTACTACTTATTTAGTGTCTGGATGCCTACCAATATCACATGTGGACAGTGAATGTCATGTCTTTGTGTATGTCTGTGAGTGTGAATATGTGCATGTGTTTCTGATAAATCATTATTCTAGTCCTAATAATAGAGGGTTCTGAAATGGGGCTGTATTTCTAATTTCTCAGCTTTTTTTTTTTTTTTTTTTTTAAACAAAGATGTTAAAGATCTGCCTACTGGACTTGTTAGGCTTTTAACCTGTTTATTAACCAAGTTTATACCGTTTTTTCTTCCAACTGTTACTGCAAAAGCATTATCAAATAAAAAATAATAAAGTATCACAAGTAATTCAATGCATAAAGGTTTCACTGAAGACCTCTTATCTGGAAACAAAACGTCAGATAAAGTTTTATAGAGAAACATTTCAGAAATGAGTAATATTGCAAAGGAGCAAATGGGACTGGTCTTCCTAGTGTCTGATGACTTCTTAGTAAGTTCCTTCTGTACACCTTTAATTTTTGCTATTGGATAGGCTTCCCTCTACCATCATTATCTGCCACTTCGCTTAACTTTAGAGTGACTTCATACACAGCAGGCACATGTTTATCCGACTGCCTGCTGGACATTTCCATTTGGATGGCCCACAGACATCTCAGATGCCACAGACCTGCTCTGAGCTCATCCCCACCAACCCTACACTCTGCCACTTCCCATTCTTCTTTTGCTCAATAAGTGTTTGTTGAATAAATAAATGATTTATCTTAATAATTACTAAACAAATATCATATGGAAGGCAAGCGTTCATTTTTTGTATGATAAGGTAGATGGATGGATTCCTTTTAAATTGGATGGATCCTTTCTAAGTAGGATTGGTTCACCTATTTTTTTTTTTTTTTTTTTTTTTTTAGGAAATCAGAGGTTAGATAAGCACTGGGGACCTGGGCTTCTGGTTATCTGAGCAAACAAATGTATTCTAGGCTAGGACCAGACAAGGATATACTAAACTTTTACCACAGTTTATAAATCATCTGTGGCACTTTATTTTGGTCCAATCAAGCAAAATGTTATGGCTTCATTACAAGCAAAGAAAGATCCAGATGTGTTCCTTTGCACATACGTATAAAAGGAGATCAAATTGGTTAATATTTGGTTGACCGTCTCCCAGTACTGCAGTACTCAGTGATGTCATATCCCAATGACAAATGTGAATCTGGCCTATTCAATTAGCCAAACTACAGGGCAGAATAATTTGTTAATACATGATGCTGCTTTTAAAGATAATATATACCGTAGAATACATGGAATTTATTTGACTCTTCTATGTGACTCCATTTCTTGAGTTCTTCTAAATGATGCTTTTGTTTCTTTTATGAGTTTTTAACTTTTTGCCTGGCTGTGATTAGAACAGGTATTCTGGCTAATGCTCAGCAATTGAAGAACCAATTATTGCATCCAGTGGTTGACATTGGTTCTTTACAGGAAGAACAGTACTGATGCTTACATAGCTTTTCTGGGGATTTGACCCCTCAGGACTAAGTGCATGGACAAGGCCATTCTATCATGAAGGAATCACTCTGAAGATTCCTAAGTGTTCATACTTATTTGACTTGACTCTATACTCCTTATTCAAGAAAAGTTCCTATCAGGAAAGCCAGAAAATTGACTCTAAGACCTATATACAGAACTTATTCAGTGCCCAGTTCAAGTACTTACCCAAGATCACACAGCTAATAGAGAGTCCCAAATTAGAGCCCAGGTCTCCTCATGCTCATCATGCAATATTGCTAACCAACCCACCTCACTGCATTTGATTTCAGTTCATAGGTGCTTGAATTTCCACAACTTGAGATATATCCTTTTTATTTTGTTTTGGTCACAAAGCAAATGCACCAGGAAGAGGTAAGCAAACTCACCAAATCCTCTGGGAGATGATACTATGATGGAAGACATAATGGACAAAAGGTACAGATCCCCTGGAGGACAAAAACAAGACAGGTATGAAAGCTTAGAAAGGTGACCCTGCGACAGAAGACACCTTTGGCCTTCCTTACTATCACATGAGCAGCTAGTTGACATTAGCATTTAAAATTAATGTGGGAGGTTTCCTGTGAAATAAATAATAACTACATAACAAGAGGGAAGTCTCAAGCTTAGATAATTCACTATCGAAACCCTAAAACTGAATGTGCTAATCTACTCCTTCTAAATTAACGGGAGACTTTGGGGACAAGGAATCTCATCGTATATACAGAGTCCATCAGCAGTGCTGGCTGTGTCAGTGCTGAAGTGACGTTCAGCCCATACTCATGATCCATTCCCTTTATTTACTGAGTGGTGATAATTACTATGGTGTCACATTCTTGAAAATACTTGTGCTATTACATGTGGCAATATCTGTTTAAGATCCTTTATCATCAAACAAATGAAACAAAAATGCAGATAATTCATTTATGACTCAGTGGTATGGGAGGGACTTAAATAAAGAGGTGTATTTTGATCTTAAAAGGAGGATTTTGTCCTTTAAAACTTTACTATTGTCATTATTATTAGTTTTATGTTGACACTAGTATTTACCCAGGACTATCTATCATAGCACAGCCGAGAACGGTAATTGAATGGAGAATTGATTTTTATTCTGTCTAATAAAAAGCAACTATTATTATTATTACAAATTGCCCATAATTACAATTGTCTGGAGAATGTCTTATCAGCCCGAATGGGGTAGAAAGAAGCTAGGTGTACAATAGCACTTCTTCGGCTATGAGTTAAACATGTATGTTCATTAAAGGCAATGCAAATCAGCATTCTAGCAAATTCAGTCCATTTCACCCTCCTGAACAGAGTCTAATGCTGCTGCTGAGTGATATTTAGTAGACCTGCCATTTATTTCTACCCTGTCACATTCTGAGGTGCATGTGCAGAGGGGCTGATGTGTTCTTTTTAGTGAGTGGAGATTGTCTCAGCCTTCCCCATCAGAGCTTGGTTCGTAAAATATTAAGCACCTGTCATGCTCTTTTTGTACACCAGTCTTAAAGATTAGTAAAGTATTTGCTAGCCACATTTTGGAGACCATTTGCATTTATGAATGTTTCTTCCAGCCACCTTCATACCTGGTTCTTTGGTAGATAGCTAAAGTAAATGAAATCTACACCTGCCTCAGTCAGAACACTAAAGAATTTTTTTGCAAGCGCAACAGAGGCACTCTTATCCCGGGGTCTTCCTCATCAGCTCTGACTGAAGTCAAGGCAGTACTAACATTTCTAGGGTGTGGCTTAGCACGTATTTTTATTCTCAAGACAATATCCAAGCTTTGGAGGAGCTAAACAATTTCTAGAGCTGCTTTGTGTTCTTAATAGGAAATGAGAAGGGTGTTTACTTCTTTTTCCTATGTATCATCCTCCTCTGACACCCATGCACAAATACTCACCGACAATCCAGGGGGAACTCTTTTTTTGGGTGTCTGTAGCCCTCCCTGCCCTTCAGGTTGAAAAATCAGGAAAGGTTAGGAGAGATAGAAGGGAGACCCTTCTCAGTTGCTGTACAACTATCATTGATACCTGGTTACCTACAAAGTTGTTTGAAAACAGTGAGTGCAGAGATGGACAGGGTATATTGAATGAAGAAAGGTTTCTGAAGCAATGAATAAATACAGCATGCCATTCACTAATTCTTATTAAAAACTATTTTCAGGGTTGAATTGGTACTGTTCTTTTATCCCAGATACAGAATAGAATTGCCTCTTTAATGTCGTTGTCTTCAAATTACATAGGAGTAAACTAGAGGGTAGACCTACACCTGCAGCTGATGATTGCTCATAGTATTTATAATGCAAAATAGCTAATTAACATCATGGTCAAGTGGTAGTTTTCTGCTGATATTAGCACAGAAAATCATGGCTGTGTCTCTATGTGCTTTTACCCTGCACAGTATCCGTAAGCTAAAACCCAATGGTTAATTCAATACCAGATCTTTCAAAAATAAGCCACATCTTCTAGAGAAATGCATTTGGCTTGGCATTCACCTCTGATTATCCATGATCTCCCTGTAAATTGGTATTCTTTTAAGCCACAGTCTCCCAAGGTCTCTCAAAGTTGGACGTGAGAACCACATACATCAGAAACCACTAGGGACATGTTTTAAGATACAGATTCCTTGACCACACCCTAGACCTACTGGGTTAATTTCCAGGAATCTGCATTTTAGTAGTGTCCCCAGTGGTTCTGATGGGTGCTGTTTTCAAGAATCACTTTCTAAAACAAAGTAGGATAATTGGGCAAAGTCTTGTGGTGTCTCTATGATGATGATATAAGCAACAAATAGAGTCCTGTGAAAGGGAAATACTGTTTACCAGGATCTGAAACTTGACCACATACCCTAGATCCTGACCTCAGATCCTATTCTGAATCATTATTTCTGGTACTTGTTAGGCAGTTCTGGATTCAGGCATGAGCCATTCCTGAATCTTTCACACTGAGCCAGCTCTGCCCAATCAATGGGACACTAGGCAGCATACTCTTCACATAGGGCTGAGATGCGATTCCCCATGAATTCTGCAGGATATGCCTAGCATTTAAGTCTCCTATGTTCAATTTCTCTTCTCACTTTTTTTTTAAAATAAATTTTGAATCAGAATTAAGCAGCTAAGTTTCCTTTAAGACTTTGTTTAACGAGAAATTTACCACTTGTAGAAAGAACACACTTTATCAACTGTGATGAGAGTTAGCACCCTTTGGTCCTGTGGGCAGCCAGGAATACCTAGTGTTCTCAGAATCCCCCAGTAAGATAAGGTGTCCCAGCCACTCCCGTGGTAGTGCAGTTGCATTAAAGCTAGAGATGTAGCCATTACCCTGTGAGGAAAGCATGCAACCGGGGAGTTGACTAAGTCTTTGGACATCTTAGCTGAAGATGGCTAAGAAAAAAGAAGGAGCATAATATTTTAAGTCTTAGGTATTCAAATAACCAATACAGTAAAAGTGACTCAACTTCCTCAAATGACAGGCAAGCAACATCTTTTCAACCCTTACTGTCACTGCTGGGGTGGAGAAAGAGGTCTTCCCAATAAAGTCCAGTTGTTACTACTGGAAAACTCCTTAGCCATACATTTGGAAAGTCTTTAGTAATCATTTGTTCCAATAATTTAATTAAAATTTAAGCCACACATCTGTTTGTAAACTTATAGGCATAGATAGGAAGCTTGTTCTTGGGATGGTGATTGACAGGGAGGAACAGATTGACTTGGCATGTATGTAGGACTCATTAATCTTCTTCAAGTACATTCTGGGGAAACATGGAGTTCTCTCAACAAGCTGTTACCAAAACAGCACTTTTATTTGCACAGTTGGAATCCTAACCATTTAAATGGGAGTCACAAGTTAAGGGAGAGAGGCATATCACTCCCTGTGATAAAGGTTTTTGTGATTACACAACCTAATATTGTAAGCAGCAGAACACAAGTTAAATAATACTTGATCTCTAAGTAGGATACAGGCAGCTTGAAGGTTAGTCTTAGATACCACTTGTTAAGTGTAGGTCCCTGCTTGTTAGTGAATTTTATATCTCCTTTAGCATCACATATTTCCATTGCAAAAAAAAAAAAAAATTCATTTACTCACTAGAGATCTGTGAGCTTTCTGAGCTATCTCGGCATATCATTGGGAGATTAGATGCTACAGTGATACAAGAGGGAAAAATTAAATGGAGATATCATTTTCTTGAAGAAAGAAATCAGTCAAAAGACAACATAAATGTAGAGCAGCCACGCTCAATCAGACACCCTCCAAATATTGGCGGGAGATTTGGGCTGATGGGAATTTTCATGAACTTAGCATTTCTGGCTTTGTTCTTTCTCTGAATGCTGTCTCTGCAGATTTAAATCCATCTTATTTCAGAATGCTGGGTTTGTAACTGAGAAGAAATAGTGCAGATGGCTAAATTATCTTCACTTGTTCAAAACCATGACAACTTACCATAATATAGCTTTAAACACCTGAAATTAATTAGAGAGAGTACATTTGAATGTAGAGAGTGTGATTTACAGTATGGGCTTAAATAAGGGGATGTGTTTTGATTTCAGGTTGTCATTTATTATTTTAACCATGAATGTTGATCAAACAGACTTGTTTTGTCTTTAAATAAAGACTATTTTAAGGGGCACTGGAAAGGGACTACTGTCCAATATTCATTCTATACAAGTTTTGGAAGAACCAGAATAAATTATTTTTATAATCATGACACAAACCTTCTCTGATTATTATGGGGAGAAAAGTACACTAACAATTTTTTAAATGTTTATTTTTAAGAGAGAGCACATGGGCAGGGGAGGGACAGAGAGACAGAGGAACAGAGTATCAGAAGCAGGCTCTGTGCTGACAGCAGAAAGCACAATGTGGGGCTTGAACTCAAGAAACCCTGAGATCATGACCTGAGCTGAAGTCAGATACTTAACCCACGAAGCCACCCAAATGCCCCAGGTACATTAACAACTTTTAAGAATCAACTAAGGGTCATTAGTTTGTTTGTTTGTTTGTTTGTTTGTTTTTAATAGTACTCCCTGAACTTTGTTATAGGTCCTTCAAGAGCTGAAAGTAGGTCTTATTAATCTCTCCAGCTCAGAGTAGCTAATAAAGGAAAGAATGCCATGTAGTAGAATCAGACATACTCTGGTTTGACTCTTGTATCACAGCTGACTGTGTGACCTTGGGTAAATGGCCTAGCCACTCTGAGAGAGAGGTAGCATTCACAAATGAGGGAGAAATAGAATCAAAGATAATGGGACAGAGACTATGCCCAGAGACAGGGAGACCTCTGTTAGGAAATAAGCATGTAGTTAAGGTCTTGGTATGTTGACTTCGAGATGCCAGCAGACCTTCCAAGATACAGCAGGGAGTAGGGTATCAGGTCAGGGAGAGAGCTAGAACAGGAAAGAGTAGAAAGAAAAAAAGAATAACTAAGGATATGCTTGGAAAATTGAAAGATCAATGGTAATTAAAAACACCAAGAAAGGATCTACCGAAAATAGAAAGAAAGCCAGCTTCTATTTCTCAGAGTGTTGGAGTGAGAGAAAGTAGACCACGATATCAGATGCTTTAAAGTCGTCAAAAAAGATCAGGGCTGGAAAAATAAAAGCCAAGAGGTTAGGAGTAAGTGTAGTAGGGAAAGACAGGAACTAAGTATAGACATACTTTTAAGAAGTTTAGGGTAAAAGGAGAGGTGAAAAATAGCACCATGATTTGAGGACTTCTTGTAAAGTGTGGAGACCAGAGTCTGTTTGTTGATGGGCCAAGGAGGTCAGAGAGGAAGAGAAATACATCAAGTGGTTTTCCAGTGAACCAAGGAGGAAATAAGGTGAGGGACACAGAGTTAGGTTGACCTTGGAAAAGAGAGAAGCTTTTTCATCTGAACCAGAGGGAGAAGGGTAAAGGGAAATAGAGAAAGATTTTGTGAGGGTATTAAAAATATGGACCGCATGTCCCACCTCAGTTTCTTTTTTCCTCACTTATCTCTTGTTCTGTGCCTGTCCTATCCCCTTACCAGACATCAACTAAAATCCTATCTTCGAAAAAAAAGGATGGGCTCATTTTTAAGAAATGGTTAACTTCAGGCCACTGAGGCATTTCTTAGAAATCAAGAGGTCATCCTGATATACCATTATGGTCTAAAATAATTGATGTGATTTAAAAGAGGGGGCAACTTAATTCTTTCCCCAAATAGGATTAAGCCTAAGGTAGAATACTTAAAGAGATCTTCTTTATAAACAGTGCAGTGTTAAATCTGTGACTGTGTATGCACAGATAATACACTAATCCGTCTAATACTACAGAACCCCTTGCTAAGAAAAGTTTACAGGAAAGAAAAAAAAAATATTTTCTGTAAACCAAATCTCATTATATCAGCCCCAGTATAAAATTAGGGGGGTCTTTTATACCTACATTTTAAACACCCCCCATTCATTTCGTTGGTGAAGGAAAGACCCCTGCCCCAGTGTTATGATGGTGACTGTGAACACAGGATACCAACACTAGACGAGTGAAATCATCTGTCTAGTGTGATTCACAGCATGGAGGAGGAGGAGACTGCATGCTACATAAGGCCATAGGGCTGTGCACTTGGGGACAGAATGAACAGCCAGGACTCTGGGAGGTAGGCCTTACAGTACCAAAAGGGTGAGGTGCCCCTTGGTTCCCATATGGGAGGATGCAATTGGTATGTTTGAATATGTAGAATATGTAGAATAAATCTATGAACCTACAGAGAAATGAAACATACTACTGAGGGGTGAACAGGAATTGTACCTAGTCCCTTTGATAAGGAGGGTTGTTGAGGTAGAGGACCATACCCACAAGAGCAGGATGGGGAAGGGAACTTGTGGTTAGGCCATTCAAGGCCATTCCAATTGTGCCAAATGTCAAGCCAGGATGGAATACTCAGCCTTACTTTTATGCCTTATGCCACACCTATGATATAACCAACACCACATAATAAGTAGTCACATTATAATGGAATTGTGTTGGGATTTGAGGTAGTAAAGCATTTTGCCAGGGGAGGGTGGGCTTAGGAAAGCTCTGGATTCTTATTGGAGTGGTCTGTATGAATGACGCTTCTTGTGCTTTCCACATTCGTGGTTTGACAGCACCACAAAAACAACTGCTTACATAAATGCCTCCTAATGCACGTGGTCTCTTTTGCAACGGCATCTGCTCTGTAAGCATATGTTCTTTCTCAGAGTGACGTGTTCTTCACTGAGGAGAATCTAAGGAATCCCAAGCCACTGATTAAATATCAAGCCAGTTTTGTGGATGGCAACACCATCATTTGCCCTCACTGTGATTCCAGAACCAGGATTCCGGGCTTCACTCTTGTCTAGGAATATCATTCAGGGTCCCGGCAGGTAGCACACAGCTCACTCAAGCAGGGCCGTTCAAAAGAGTCTGATGGTGGAACCCATCAGAGACAGATACTGCACCATTTTCACAAAGAGAATTTAATATGAGGATGTGCCTCCTGGGTACCTGAAAGGATAAAAAGAAAAATAATTGCAGAGGATACAGGAGCGCGGACTGGAGACATGATGGACAGCAACAGGAATTATTAACAGATCAGAGAAGGGCCCTCATGGGTAGGAGCCAAACCCCAGAGGAAGGGGCTCCATTGTCAGTGCTGATAGCTCCTGAGGGGGCATGATGAAGCTGGTTCTGCAAGTTTTGAAGAACAAATCACAATTAGACCAGGGGTGCCTGGGTGGCTCAGTAGGTTAAGCATCCAACTCTTGGTTTTGGCTCAGATCATGATCTCACGGTTCATGAGTTCAAGCCCTCCATCAGGTCCTATACTGACAGTGTGGAGCCTTCTTGAGATTCTCCTCTCCTCTCTTCTCCCTCTCCCTCTCCCTCTCTCTCTCTCTCTCAAAATAAATAAACCTAAATAAAAAAACCAATTAAACCAATAGGATTCAGTCACTGCTGCTATGGAACAGAATCCCACCACCATGTCAGATGAGGCTGCCACGATGCTGGTAAGAACAAGAAGTAGATAAGAGGGAAAAAAACCCTTCTTCCTCAGGCTTATCATCTCCCTGTGGTGTGAAGAGCCTAACAAAGGGCACATTGGCCTAGCAGAAATGTAAACCAGGTCCTGTATCACAAAGAAACATACAGGGGGCTGAGGTTTGAAGCTGATAGTCAATAGCTTTAAAACCAGTACAGGAACGTTACAGAAGGTGAGGCAGCATTAAGGGAAACTGCTGAGGCATGTGGGAGCTCAGGAGCTTATCCCGGACATTGGTGAGGCCCAAGGAGCCTCACAAGAGCTTGTGAGGAGCTCTTGCCAAGAGCACAAATGGAGACTCACCTCCCCATAGATCTATAAATGTAAAAGTTATAAAGGAAGCAGACCCACCGTGAAATAAAATATATCCTGTCCACTTACCTAACCAAATAGCGTTTCCCGCTGGCCCGGGAGCTGGCTCAAACGCACCCCTCTAGGACTCCTCGGAGTTCTGCTGGGAATTCGTTGTCAGTAAGAGCCATCAGCTTGTGCCATCACTTTCTTCCCACCTCTGGCTCTGTACTGTCCCTTGAGGGGGATGTCACTCCCCCCACAAACAACTGAGCCTTAATCACCCCTTGAGCCTGTGGCTGAAAACACCACAGTTGCATGATCAGCCCAGAAGAAAGTCCTGGTGGAGCCTGCAGCTAGGCTTGGAGCCACATAGACAAAGACACTGGGGTCCCTAGTACCTGCAGCCTGATTTCGAAGGGGGCAGTGCATGTCCTTCAAGTGGCATGACACCTTGTGCCCAAGGACTGTGCATGGAATGAAGAGGGCTATGGCCAGAGGGGCAAAGCTGAATCAGTAAAAGCCCTAAGAGCAGTTTAGGCCGCATTATGACCTATAGGCATGAAGGGGCAAAGAGAGTAGTCACTAGAAAACAAAAGAGCCCAGTTCTCCCTTGAACAACACAGCTTTGAATGGCACAGGTCCACAGACGTAAATTTTTTTGATGAATATAGTGCAATACTATAAATGTATTTTCTCTTTCTTATGATTTCCTTAATGACATTTCCTTTTCCCTTGCTTGCTTTATTATAATATAGTATATAGTACATATAACATGCAAAATGTATGTTAATTAACTGTGTTATCAACAAGACTTCCAGTCAACAGGAGGCTACTCAGTAAAGTTTTTGAACCATCAAAAGGAATACATGGATTTGTAACCATGCAGAGGTCAGCACTTCTAATCCCTCATGTCATTCAAGGACCAATGGTAACGGAAGGAGATGATTATCTGACAGAGAGTGTGGCCTTCAGCAGAGGAGCACTGCTACTGTCAACCATCCTTTTGCTCAGTAGGGACATAAGGAGAATAAAAATACCACTTTGCCCCTTCTCTGTTTTCCTGCCATTATTCCCCTTGGTTGAACCCAACTGGAAGCCGATGGGCAAGAGCATACAGATGACACAGCCCATAGAGCTCAACCTTCTGTGCACAGAGGTAGATGGAGAAGGGTGGAAAAGGGTGAGTCTGAGAGGCAAGTGGAGGACACACCACATACCTAGTATACTAGTCCCTCCAGCTTTTGTTTTGTGCTGTGCTTACTCAGACATGTCTGTGGTTAAGCCCCTACATCTCTCTCTGTGTCCTCCTGGCTTTCATCCATCACTTGACACAAGGGACAACCTCATGTGCCCCCCAAAAAGCCCAGCATGGTCATAATATAGTCAGAGAACAAATTTTCAGCCCATAACATTCTACAGAAGAGAAGAGGGATGAGTGACAAACAGTTTGGTATCAAGATTGGATAACCTCTGGACATGTGGGTGGTTCGGTCGGTTAAGTGTCCGACTTCCACTCAAGTCATGGTCTCAGGGTTCCTGAATTCGAGCCCCTGCACCAGGCTCTATGCTGACAGCTCAGAACCTGGAGCCTGCTTCGGATTTTGTGTCTCCTTCTCTCTGCCCCTCCCCTGCTCATGTTCTGTCTCTCCCTCTGTCTCTCAACAATAAATAAATGTTAAAAAAAAAATTTTAAAGATTGGATAACCTCAAAACATCCGTATGTGCAAGCATATAGGAATTACTGAAGGAAGCAAGAAATGTCAGGGAAAAGAGATGATCATGCTGAATATATTCCACTGCTCCCTGTCCTATTTACTGGAAGGAAGCATTTTGTTTTTCTTGTTCTCTCTTTCTCCTTATTAGTTCTGATGTTTCTTAGCATTTTTTAACCTTTTTGTCTGGGTGACATCCTTTTTTAAATCTTTCCCAAATTCTTTTAAAAAACAAGTAGGATATGGATGCATATAATAAATAGCAGCAGGACAGTAGTTCAGCACTTATCAGTAGGCTGATGACCAATGATTCATAACAGAATCATCCAAATGCTTTATAAAATGCCAATATCTGGTCCACATTCCAAGTTTCTAGGAATTGGCCCTAAAGTCATTGATGAAGTTGTTAAAACCAGTGGAGCTAGGGTTATGGTGTTGCTGTGAGATTTAGGGAAGCTTTCTTAACCTTTCTGAGCCTTTTATCATCTATAAAAGAAAAAGTAACAGTATCTACTCTGTTTTAGTAAATACCAGATATTACAGATATTATCTGTAAGAGCATTTAGCACAATGATCACTGATCACCAGTAGGGACAAATGTTTAGTTTTTGTCCTCGTTCTCACGGGTGCTGGCCAGTGCAGAAAGTGACCCTTTCTTAGCTAACCTTAGAGGGATTCTATGGCTTCCAAAGAACCAGGACCCTCCCTCTCTGTGCTCCTTTGGGAATTTACTCACTCATTAGGATGTCACTCATCATGATTGCAGCATAAAAGGTTGTGTCAGGTATTTCACTCCCAGTATGCAGATGGGAAAGCCAACACCCAGAAGGCCACACTCCCTGAACCAGGCTGCAGGATCTTGGCAACTGGAGCTAAATGGAAAACTCTGGAACACTAGCTCTCAAGAGGTTATTTTTATTCCTCAACTGTGCTACTGCTTTTACTCAGCCTGCACAGAGAATGCCTCCCAGTAAGAAATTGTACCACCAGGCATTAGCACTGTGTGTGAAGTCCATCACTGGAAAAGGCGGAAGCATAATAGAACCCATTTGAAAGAGCTCAGCAAATATACATGTTCAGTTACAGAAGCTTTCAAAGTAAATAACTTGGCTACTTGAAGCAGAAAGTAAGAAAATAAGCCAGGCTAAATAAGAGAATCTTTCCTAGATTTTTATTTCTTTCCCCTCAGGTCCTCAGGGAAAACTGCCAGGTGTAGTTCTAACACATTTTAAGAAACAGAGTATTTCAGCAGAGGTAAAGGGAGAACCGGACTTGTCTGGCTCCCGTGACTTTGCTGTTTTTGTTTTTGTTTGTTTGTTTGTGTTTTTTTTTTTTTTTGGTCTTTAAATACTTATACTCCAATTCTTTCCAAAAAAAGATTGAGGCAGGAATAATTTCTGTTGCTCCAGTGTCTCGGTTTTGAACAGCAGCGTCAATATAAGAACCCTGTGACGTCTGTTGCTGGAGGCAGCCTTCCTCAGTGAGGGGAAGAAGGACTTTAAGGTGAAGTTTTAATTCTCTAATTCTTCAAGATCAAGTCCAGGCTGTTTCATCGGAGAGTCAGGAAGCAGGCATGTCAGCACACATAGCATAATGCATCTACCCCCAAACCGAACACCTCAGGAACAGGTTCAGTTTCATGTGATACAAAGGGCTGCAGGCTCCTGGCTTTTCACACCCAGGTTGCCCTTATCTGCTGCACTCAGGTCTGGGTTCGGAGGATGGAAGCTGACATCCTCTCAGGAACTTTTGGCGAAGGAGGCCATTCACAGTCACCATCAAGAGACATCTCATTCCTCGACTATTTACTAGCAAAATACCTAGGCTGGATTTGCCTTTTGACAGAGCAAAAGGCTTTTCTGTTGTTGCTGTTTTGGTTTTTGGGTTCTGGTTTTTTTAATTCTCTAACTCTAGGACCTGCCTACCCACATAGCAATTCATGACTCAACAGGAGGCTGCAGAATGGCAGGGAGGGGATCTCTCTCAGCCCAAACTGGTGAATGTTACAAGTGATAAATTGTCAGGATAGCTTCCTGATGAACAGAAATAGAAGATCTGCTTAGGAAGCACTGGGTGTTTTCTGGAGAAGGGGGTCCATCTATTGCCACCAATAAGTAAAACTATGAGGCTACCAGGACTGTGTCCGCCATCAAAATCCTGAACTTGTTAGGTGAATGGATTTCACGATGCTGGTATCCTGCCCCACAACCACATGCACATCCTAAAAAATTCAAAGTCCTCTCCCTGTCCTTGCCCCTTCAGTGTTCATTCAGTGCCTACTGAAGTCCTTAGCCACCTCATTACCCAAAAGACCCACACATTTAGAGCCTTTATTCAGACTTGCTGATACCAAATTTCAGGATTCTTCCTAGGTTAATAAATCTTTTTGTAATATTTTAAAGTTTATTTATTTTGAGAGAGAGAGAGAGAGTGAGCAGGGGAGAGTAAGAGAGAATTCCAAGCAGGCTCCATCCTATCAGCACAGAGCCCAACATGGGGCACGATCTCATGAACCGTGAGATCATGAGCTGAGCAGAAACCAAGAGTCAGATGCTTAACAGACTAAACTCCCCCCTCCAGGATTGCTTCCTAGGTTAATAAATCTTACAAACTAATTATTTCAGGTTATTTTTGTGAATAAAAGTCAACAGTTTCAACCACTGTCTTTCCAAGATAGGATTTACATGTTATTAGGATTTATACCTGTATAATACAGGTCAAAGGAATGGGTGATGGGACAGTGAACTTCATTGTAATAGGGCTGATAAAATGACTAACAGTAGCGCTTAGATAGTGGTCTAGTTGCTTTAATGGGTATGACATCATCCAACTCAGTATCTTATGAAGCAAATGTGGTTACCAGCACCATTTACAAATGGAGAAAACTGACGTATAGAGTGTTCAGTAACCTACCAAAGGCCACACAGCTGACAAGTGTTGATCCCTGTATTCAAACACAGGTAGCTGGTGTGTTTCCAGAGCCACGTACTTAATTGTGATGCAGCAAGATGGGAAAAGAGACTTTGGGGCATGTGGAAATAAATGAAGTCAAGCAGAACAGACCCGGGTTATTTATTCAGAGTTTTCTGAAGCATAAGAGTCAGCCACCATCTCTTGTGGAAGTGGGGACACTGGTTAGAGACAGAAAGAGAGGCTTCAGTGTGCCTGACTGGGGCTGTTGACATGGGGGGATTGTATGCTGGCTCACTAGAACTGACACATCCCTGCGATTGGTTGGGGTGCGCATTTGGCTTTTTCTGATTAACCCTAAGTCAGAAGCAGAGACAAAAATTAGGAAAACTCTCAGTTATTGATTAAGTCCTGGCCATTTTAGGCCAATCATTAAAAGGGTTATATTGTTTGGCTTCTGAAACTACTTTCTAGAAATACTGACATGACACTTTCCACCAGTCTGGCTTCTAGGTAGATGGATTCCAGAGCTGGTTACTGAAGACAGTAGGTTGGTTTCCTGGACTGGTTGCTGCAGCTAGTAGGTCACAGTCCTATTTTTATATATGGCCTGGCCATTGTCAGTTTGTACATGTAAACTCTCAGGCAGAAGAATCTCCTAGAATCATTCATTGTCCCCAACCACAGAAGGAGGCCTCCTTCTGGAAGAGTCTTCCACCTGTCAGCAGAGTCTTGCACCACAGCAGGTTTGTGAATTGGGTCAAAGTCTTGATTTCTGGCAAATAGGTATCTGTTGAGTTTCTCAGTGATGATCTCTCCATTACAACCTAATATTTGCCTGGTGGTGAGGAGGCAAGGGGTAGAAAAATTGCTGACCTTACCCATAACCAGACCCCCAGAGTAAATACCAAAAGTTGACCAAGATCTTACCTGATAAAGAAGGAGGGGAGATTTCTCTTTCCATATTCAAGCTAAAATGCAGATTTCAAAATCACTGCTCAAGTGAACTAGAGGATAACCAACCTGTTCATGTCACTTTCTCCCCAAGACTGAGGTCCTTTTCAGCAGCTGGTGACCCACACAGCCTTTCATTATGTTGGCTCATGGTTCGGTTTTCAAGAGGACCAAGCATATCCCAGAGAGACTGAAATATAAATAACACGGCTAGTCAATAGGGTTTTTTTCCTGAGAACCAATTCTGTGTTAATTATGATAAAAGTAGAATATAATGCTCCTGCCTTCAGAGAGTCCTGTAGTCTTTTGTGTGAGATACCATTTTTCAATGACTTGAGTGAATGATAAACAAATTCAACACTAAGCATCCAGTGAGTTTTGCCTTGAGAAATACATAAGCCCCTAATGAGATATGGCTCTAGCTGTGATTTTATTGACGCTTTCTAACACAAAGTTAATATGAAAGCTAACACAAGTGCTTGTATTTGGGGACCTGAATCAATTATGTACCCACAACAAGTACAGATATATGTTCTAAAGATGTTAAAGGAGGAGAACATGATTAAAGGGAGGCCAGGATCCTACCTATGAATGTTCTGATGTAACAAGTGCCAGTGACCAGTGTTAACATTGGAATCTAATGTAAAATAAAACAGTGGCCCCTTCCAGCTGATGGGTAAGCACAAACCCAGAAGCACATTACCTATTAGAATGCAGGTAAAATGCTGATGAAGGCATGGAGTGTTTGGCCAAGGCCATGATCTTGCTCCCTCCTCCTCCTGCAGGGGTTGGGACCAGGGACAGAGTCACAGGAGAGTGGATGTGAGAACTATCCCGTTATATACAGCAAGGATATGTGTGTAGTTTGATAAGTGTGGGCTCTCACCTGACTCAGTTACCTGAGTTACCTGAAGAATGACTTTGGGCAAGTTGTTTCCCTCTCTGGGCTTCAGTGGACATTATAAGACAGTATGTATTATATTATATTATATTATATTATATTATATTATATATGTAAAATATAATTATATATGTCCAATATGTGGATAATATAATTATATTACATATAAAGGTAATCTAGTATATAGACATATAAAGTGTTTTAATATTATTTAACTTTTTTTTTTTTTTGGATAGAGTGAGAGAGGAGGAGGGACAGAGAGAAAGGGACACAGAGTCCAAAGCAAGCTCCAGGCTCAGAGCTGTCAGCACAGAGCCTGAAAGGGGGCTCAAATTCACGAACTGTGAGATCGTGACCTGAGCCGAAGTCAGACACTTAACTGATGGAGCCACCCAGGAAACCCTATATAAAGTGTTTAAAAGTAGAATAAAAATATTCCATGTAGAAAACTATTAGGATGATTTTGCTAGTATTATGTGCCAAAATGATGGCTGCATAGAAGGAAAAGTAGTGAAAAACTGAGAGGAGAAAAGAATAAGCCTAAAATTTTGCAAACCCTTCTCACCATTAACTCTGCAGACAGAAGAAGATAGCATTTCCTGTAAGAAGTCACACATGTAATAAATAAAAAAGGAATTGTAAGAGATTGCTCACCAGCAGGTATTGAAATAAATCTGAACATCCCTTCCTTTATTTATTTATTTTTTTAACATTCATTTATTGTTGAGAGACAGAGAGAGACAGCATGAGCAGGGGAGGGGCAGAGAGATGGAGACACAGAATCTTAAGCAGGCTCCAGGCTCTGAGCTGTCAGCACAGGGCTCAACACGGGGCTTGAACCCACAAACCATGATATCATGGCCTGAGCCAAAACCATATACTTAACCAGCTGAGCCACCCAGGCATCCCTGAACATCCATTCCAATAACCCATATAAAATAATTCCCTAATTTGATATTCTGTTGGCAAACGATAGCAAAATATACCCCATCGTCTTTCCAGGACCCTTGATTAAGTACCTAGTTCTACATCTAAAAGCAAATATTTTGTCCAGAGTCATCTTTAAAATCCTTAAACCTGAAGCAACTGGATTCCTAATCACCGCCATGCATACATCTCAATGGGTTTTCTGTTTCTCTTCACTATATATATAGAGCTAAGCAATCAGTCCACACAATTCCTCTGCTCTCCACGAGCACTTGATGAATAAAATGAGAGACTACAATCCAACCTGAGAGATGATGCTTTCTATTCTTTACATAAGGATGCCCATTCCCACCTTAAAGTATTCTTCTGTGATTCATTTTGAAAGCCAGACATGATCTAGAGAGATGTGTGTGGGCAGGCGCGTACGTGCGTGTGTCGAGAGGGGGGTGCACGCATGTGTATGTATAAGGACATTGAATCACACATCCCCACTCAGGCTACAGCACTCATTCTTAGATATAAACACTCCACTCAATCTAGTGTGGCTAGTCATTTTATACCTGGATTAACTGGATCTCTGCCTACAATCAAAAGAAACCCAAACAAGTCTCACTATAAAGACTCGACACCAAGTAAATAAGAAAAAGGAATGTTTTAATTAAGGACAAAGATTTCCTATCATATTAAGAATGAGTTGATCATTCAAAGCATTATTCTCAACAGTGAGTCAGAAAAATAAATAAAAGACAAAGCCGCAAATAAAGTGATGCTTTGTTATACTGATACTATCCTCAGAATAAAATAATACATATAATCTTTTTATGCTAAGAAGGAGCAAATCTTCAAATGGAAAGTATATTTTATTCTTTAAATTTTTTAATGTTTATTCATTTTTGAGAGACCAAGCACGAATGGGAGGAGGAACAGAGAAAGAGGGAGACAGAGAATCCGAAGCAGGCTCCAGGCTCTGAGCCATCAGCACAGAGTCCAAAGCAGGACTCAAACTCACTGACTGCAAGATCATAACCTGAGCTGAAGTCAGATGCCCAACCGACTGAGCCACCCACGCACCCCGAAGATATATTTTTAAAAAAGAGAAGTTCATCCTTTTGGGATGAGGGAGGTAGCAAAACCCCTCAAAGAGACATTTTTGCAGGGCACTAAGGAGGAAGAGCAGCAGATGCATGAGTTCTGGCACAAGCAGTGTTTAAATGAAGAGCATATCAAAATAAAGCCCTGTCTATGTTTAAAAGCACCGAGAAGAGTGGGAATACGTCCACAGAGGAGGTGTGTAATTTTGGCTGCACTCCTGGAGAAAGGTAACAGTCCATTGAAAGGTTCAGAGAATAGACCCTGTGCTGAAAACCCCTCAGGATACAGGATGGCACTGATAACAATCAGGGAAAGAAATGTGACAAGCGCTTTTAAAAACTTATGCACACGTAAGGTTCCCGACACTAATAATCCATTCAAAACAGCACTAGGAGCGCCAGGGCTGTACATTCGATGGCAGTCATCGACAAAATTGCCACCAAACGCTAAAACCATTCCTACAAATTGTCATATAGTGGGTGTCATGCAAATTCACACGGTGCAGGATAATGTGGCAGTCATCATCAAATAATCTCTGTATTGCTAAATGTACCCTCTGAATTTTGATAAAGTATCTATAAATAGCAGAACTAATGCTTTTGTTCGCAGAGTTCAGGAAGATAGATTTTTCAAAAGCTCATCCTGATTTTGGTTCATTTGTACCAGTTGATGCAGGTTGCAGGGAAATGGATTTCATGGTCATTCGTGAGTTTAGGTCCCGGACACTTAGGTAGAGAACCCTCTGTTTTTCATTGTAAGTGTCTGAGTGGGTCATTGCATGATCCACTTCTTCTCCGCATGGACACGTACCGTAGGGTAATGAGTCAGCTCATCCAGACAATTGCACTCCATAATTACTCTCTAGTCAAGAACAGTCTACCTGAGAATGGATTTATATGTTGTACCTATATTATTTTCCTGACTTCTTTCAGGAAAGAACATGATACATTCCTCTCCAAAAGAGTGAGAAGAGGGGTACCTCGGTGGCTCAGTCAGTTAAGCGTCCGACTTCAGCTCAGGTCATGATCTCACGGTTTGTGGGTTCAAGCCCTGTGTCGGGCTCTGTGCTGAGGAATAGCTCAGAGCTTGGAGCCTGTTCCAGATTCTGTGTCTCCCTCTATCTCTGACCCTCCCCTGCTCACACTGTCTCTATCTCTATCTCAAAAATAAATAAAACATTAAAAAAAAAAAATAAGAGTGAGAAGAGAAGGAACAAAGACCTCACAGACAGTTTGTTTTTCTTAATTGGCTTGAAACTTGATTTTGAAGGAAGCACCTCTTAATAAAAATGATTTTGTGTGTCTGTGAGCAGGGAGGAGGAATCCTAACCCTAGCCGAATATTTGCCTGTCAAGAAATTCCCATTGTATACTTGCCATTGTTTTATGAAAACTGCTGTCCGACTGGGCGCTATCTGCCCAGCCGGGCTGTAACCTGGGTTACCACACCACCCAGTAATTACCTTAATTGGTTCTACCATGGTCAGAAATATATCTTAGACAGCAGCGGATTTTATACCTACTGACTTTTCCAGCAGAAGACCTAATAAGAGATACATGTCAGCTGAACTCACAAGTGGAGTTTGTGCTTTAAGAGCGAAGCACAGAAACATGAAGTTGTATGTCGCATATTTCAGTGTTTTTTCATATGCAGTTTATTCTCCAAGGATAGAGCCTTTGCCTCTGACGTCACCAGGAGTCACTTAGACATGTGTGAGCCGCTCAGTCTCTGTGAATATCTCACCCCGGCTGGTCCCGTCTCCCACGAAGCATCACTGCTTTGTTCTTAGAACGGCAAAGAGTGCAAGTGTCCATATGGCACAATGATGTTTTTTGTCATCTCAGCACTAAGTTCTTTTTATGTCCATTTCAATTATTGGGCCCATTGTTCTCTAACCTTCATTGTGAGCAAGTTTTGATCTGTTGTCTATAAAATATCTATCATCCCACCCCCAAAAAGCTAATATTTTCTCATGTGACAGAGAACACAAGCAAAATGCAGAGAGTAATCCCATTGACAACATGCAGAGATGAACACCACTCACCAAAATCTGTTTTAAAGATTATTTTTGGCTTTCATTTAATTTGGTTACCTTTTAAGTTCAGTTTCTGTGGAAAGAAAAGGCAGCAAGTCATAGGGGAGAGAACCCCAGACCAGCAGCCGGGGGCCATTGGTTCCTGCCCAGGCTCCAGCACTAATGAGCGTGTGACTGCGGACACATGGTTCAATCTTCCTGGGCCCCATTCCCTCATCTATTAAGTGGACTCGAGTGTCTCCAAGGTCCCTCCCAGCCTAAAATACAATCTGAAATCATTCACTGTCAATCTCCCGATTTATAATTACCCCTGCAAGCATTCATGTGCCGGTTGTTGTTTCCTCCTGAAGGGGATTTGTCAGTCTCGGCTGCAGATTTCAGCCTCACACTCCCTGAACACCAAGATAACCATCAGCCTTTCTTTCCAAGTACTTGGGGTAGTGAGGGCTGGAGACGCGAGCCTCTAAGGCATTCTAAGAAGGTTTTAGTTTTAATTATGAATATATATTCTAATAAATATCCTCATAGTACACAAAATTTGATATACTTCACATTTTAAACATTGAAGACTTGAACTGAACTTATTTCATGGTTATGGGGATCACAGTAGTTTGCAAAATTAAGTATAAATAGGTTTTTCTCTTCCTGGATCAATAAATTTCCCTTGGCTAAGAATAGATCATAGTTTCCTGTATCTGAGAAAATTCATCAAGGTTTTCTTAATCTCTCTTTTGATGTTGGTTTAAAGTTATCGTTAATATAGTTTTCATACATAAGTATCCATTTTACTTGCCATAGTTATTTTTCAAGTCATATATTGCCTTGAATTTTGTATGTATGTTTGGGGTTTTGGGAAACTTGCTTTTTTAAATGATTAGTAAATCAAATAAATAATGGCTCATTAGGAATGAGTCTGTGACTCGTTTCTCTTGATCAACCCAATTAGAAGGAGGCTTCATTCTGGACATGGGCTAAATGCTATTGAATGTGATTTAGTCCTTGGTGTCTATGGTGGGGGTTGATAATGGTTACAGAAGGATTATCAAGTGGCAATAGGAAGGTTAGATTTCATCTCCTGTACCAGAAGGACATGGACTTGGGCTCATGACTCTTACTTTCAGGCTCTGTGACCTTAGGCGAATTATTTAACCTCTCTGATCCTCGGATTCTCATTTGTAAAATGGACAGATAGAGGAACTCAGAAGATGTCTTAGGTGGTATATTAATTCACAGCTGCTGCCGTCACATAATATCACAGCCTGGACGGTTAAGCCCCAACAAATGTATTTTTTTCACAGTTCCGGAGGCAGGGGCAGGTAGGGTGAGTCCTTTCAGAGATCTCTCTCCTTGGCTTGCAAATGGGAGCCTTTCTCTGCCATCATGATCATCCCTCTGTGTATACAAGTGTCTGGTATCTGTGTGTGTGTGTCCAAATTTCCTTCTCCTATAAGGACACCAGTCATTTTGATGAGCACCCATCCTAGAGACCGTTGTAACTCAAATCACCTTTTTAAAGACCTTATTTCCAAACACAGTCATATTCTGGGGGTGAGGACTTCATCATATGAATTGGGGGGGAACACAATTCACAACAGGCAGGTTCCCTGGGCAGTGGTCCCTGATCTGGCTATCTGTATGTGGCAGACCTGCTGGGGGTGACCGAGGTACGCAAGGTCTCAGGAACAAACTCCGCAAAGAAGTGAAGGAAGCAGCATTGGGCAATGGAAGAAGTTGAACCATGACAGAGTTGTAACAGAGGCCTCAACTGATCCCAGAGAGTGCTGGAGCTAAGATGGCCCTGTAGAGTTGCCCCGCATGGAGGCCGGGTCTTTGTGCCCTGACATTGACCAGATGCCCCCAGGGAAGGAAAGGAGGTGTATCCTTGAGCCAGGAGATTCCTGGTAATTGAAGGTCATTCATGTGAACATGTGAACCTTCATCTTGGCAACTGGAGGGTTGAGTGTCCTTGGTCTTGAAGGTGGGGTACAGGGTGGTGCGCCCAACTTCCACTGGAGAGGTATATCAACTTCGCCATTTTATAGGATTTGGATGAGAACTGACTGAGACCAGCATATGCACTGATAGTTAGAAGCTCGAATGATTTCCCTTCCACGGCCTCAATCTGGACATGTCCACGGGTCCTTTCCTTGACAACACGATCTTCAAGCAGCAGAGGATTCTGGCCTCCCACACAAATCTACGTAATGAGTTTCTGCTGAATAGGAACAGGGTCCCAGAGAGCTGGTTTTCAGATCCTTTCCAGTGTTGATATTTAACTTCCCTCCCCTTTGACCCCCTACCTTCTGCCATCCATATAGCTCAAATCAACAACCCATATACCATCTGAACTCTTGATAAACCAAGCTCTTTAGGGAGCCGCATGCGGCTGCTCGAATACAAAGCTCTGTAATTTTCACGGTGGTTTTTTTTTTTCCTTATTATTTTTAAATACCCTGCATTTAAAGTTTCACATCTGCAGAGGCACAGAGAAGAGCTTGGAGATCGTAATGCACAGGGAGCTCTGGAAGAAAACAAAAGAGAGGGGGTGGTTTCAGACAAAGCCGTCGCCTTGTATCTCTGACACCAGGCTTTTGTTGTCGCTGTTGATCAGTGCAAACGAAAGTCCATTTGGGAGAGCCACGTGCCTCTCCAAACTGTGCAATAATACTTCATGGCGGCGAGTCCTTGGGTGAGGCACAGTGAGGCTTAGAGGGAGAAGCTAAATGGCAGCCTATTGTTCCAGAAAATGTAACCTAGCAATGAATGGATGGGAAGAAAAAGAATTTTAAGTAAAGAAAGGCACTGTGTGGGAGTGAAAGAAATACATAGTATCCTTCTTGCCTGCAGCTTTTCCTAATGGAGACTAGTAGAAAATAAATGGAGATTTGACTGATATATTTGTTCTCCCAAGGACAAAACCTCAGGTGGCCTGTCCTTCAGTACCTCCTGGAGGTGGATCCTATTTCCAGGTGTAAACTCACACCCACCAGGTAAGGAAGGATAAAGAAGCAAAATGCTTCAGGCTGTGAAATGAAACAGTTTGCTCTGACCTCAAAGGAGTCTTCAGAGTGTTTTGTGTTTTGTGGCATGAAACAGATTCACGCCCCACATAATGGATAAAGAGGAGAGAAGGCTGTCTCCCATTACGTGAATCAAGGATCAGAAACAGATCCCAAGTGAGGCTTTTAGCTCAGTGGGCTGCCATTTCCCATGTAGCCTTGTTGATTCATTCATTCCTCATTTACAGGGCACCTTCTGTCTTAGTCTGCTCAGCTTCCCGTAACAAAATCCTATAGACTGGGCAGCTTAAATAACAAACATTTATTTCTCACACTTCCAGAGACTGAGAGTCCAAGATCAAGGTGCTGGCAGATTTAGTTTCCTGGTGAGGGTCCCATCCTGGCTTACAGATGGCTGCCTTCTCCTTTTGTACTCACAAAGCGAGAGGGAGCAAACTCTCTGGCTCTCCTCTTATAAAGGCACTAATCCCATCATGGGGGCCCCACCCTCATGACTTCATCTAAACCTGATTACTTCCCAAAGGCCCCATCTCCAGATACCATCACAGGAGGGCTCCGGTGTTTTGGTGTTTTCCTTTTGAGGAAACACAATTCATTTCATAGCATGCTGCCTCTTGACCCCCAAAATTCATATTCTTCTCACTTACAACTTATAGTCATTCATTCCGTCCAAATAACCCCACAAATCTTCAGTCATTCCGGCACGAAGTGTGAAGTCCAAAGTCTCATCTAAATCAGCTATGAGGGAGTCTTGAGGTATAATTCATCCTGAAGCCCAATTCCTCTTGAGACGTGATCCTGTAAAACCAGACAAACCATGTGTGTCCAAAATTGCACTGGTAGGACCAGGGGAGCATAAGCATTCCCATTCCAAAAGGGGGAAATAGAAAAGAAGGAAGGGGTGATATTTCCCAAGCAAGCCAAAACCCAGCAAAGCAAATTCCATCACATCATGAGTCTCAAGAAGACTAAATATGAATATGTTAATATGAATATGAATATGTTGGGGAATATTTTTGAATCCACAACACCTTCTATGCCATGGAGATAAGGGGGTAGAGGGGCTATGGTCTCTGCTTTCAAAGATCAGGGGATAAGAGAGACATAAACTAGTTAGGGAAGTCAGAGAAGACCTCCCTGAAGAAATGACTAAACCAGGATCTGAGAGATGAACACAGGTCAACTAGGAAAGAGCGTTTGGGGCCAGTGGACAGTAGGAGCAAAGGCCCCATAGCAGAAGCAGACATGATGAGTTTAAAGCCTGAAAAAAGGTTCTCATTGTTCCTAGAGCATGGAGCTCAGGGAAGCATAATGGGCAGGGTGTGGTCACCCAGGCTGGTGGGGGCCAGACCAGGTAGGGCCTTGCCTACACAATCCAAAGTGGATCCTCTAAAGGAATTTACACAAGGTGGCAACATGATCATTTTCACAGTTTGGGAAGATTATCTTGCCTCTGGTGTAAAAAACAGACTAAAAAGTGGCTTGAGTCTGAATGGAAGCTAGTAGATGGTAGGAAGTAATTGCAGTAATCCAAGAAGGAGTCCACAGTGGCCTGGACTGGAGTGGTAATGGTAGGAAAAGAGATGTGTGAGTGGATTTGGGAGTCACTGAGGAGGTAAAGGCAACAGGATTTGACAGTAGACTAGATCCTGGGGACAAAGGAGAGGGAGTTAATGACTCTCATTATCCCTGACACCTGACAGAAGAATCTGGCCCAAATGTGTGTGCACACAGCACATTCCAGATCTCATACCCCTCAGCCTTCACAGGGAACACTCAGGGCTCACCTCCCACATCAAGATGACACATATCCCCCATGGCCTTGGAGGGTCCTGACCTGTTTGCTCTCAGCCCTCTTCCTTGACCTTCTGCTCTGCTCTAGTTACGGAGAGATTGGCCCCTGCAGTCTGTTTTCTAAGCCACTTCTGGCTACATGAGGTCGTTGAGAGGCACCGCCGAGTAGAGGACTGGAAGAAGGCAAGACGCTGTCTCAGATGGTGTCTTCTGGGGTTCCAGTCGTAGGCCTGACTTACCTCCAGCTGCCTTCACACGGCCCCAGCCCTGGGTTCCAAAATGTTGCTTCTTCCGTGGCCCCCCCAGACCAAATGCCGCTATGTTATCTTACTAACCCCTATTCGGCTTACCAGCCCTTCCGTCATCTGTATAGCTATTTCTGTGACTTAAGCTCCCTCTGTTTGCCTGGTTTAGCCTTGTTTCTTATGGCTCTTAAACCACTAAGGCCAGAAATGCATCCCTTCCAACCATCTCTCAGTGTCTAAAACACATTCGTTTTCATACACCAAGAAATAGAAGGCTTTAGAGCGAAATAAGTCAGGCAGAGAAAGACAAATATCATATGTGTGCACGTATAGGAGGATTAGGAGGAGCTTAACAGAGGACCAAGGGGGAGAAGAAGGGCAGAAATGGTGGGGGAAAGGGGGAGAGGCAAACCATGAGAGACTCTTGAATGCTGACAAAAACTGAGGACTGGTGGATGTGGGGGGGAGGAGGGGTGGGCATTGAGGAGGGCACTTGTGGTTATGAGCACTGGGTGTTATGTGGAAACTAATTTGACAATAAACTATTTGTAAAAAATAAAAAATAAAAAATAAAAAAAAAGAAAAAAAAAAAAGAAATAGAAGGCTTTAGATACAAAGAACCCTAGGAGATTCTACAAATTGATTTATACATAAGACACCCCCCCACCCCAGACAGCACAATGTATATATTTGGTATAAGAGAACAAGATGCACTGGGGTTGAGATAGAGGAGCATGAAACAGAATCACAAGGAGAAGGCCAAAGATTAGGTTAGTTATAGCAAAGTGTTATAACAATTAGACAACTAAAAGTAGGATCTCATGAGCAATAATTAGAAAGCTATATTAGCAGTATAGAAGTGTGGGAGACCAAAAAGTCAATTCAGTTTTTTACTTTATCTATGATACAGTTAAAATATTTTTCACCTGGAGTCTATACCGAGCTATGCTATTCTGTCCCCATTCTATATTGATTGCCATTTACCAAAACCAAAAAACATTGTGTCTCTATAGCCTACATATCATTGGTAAATGCAAGGCTGACATACCAGGACAGGGCACAAAAGCCAGAACCCAAGTTATGTTTGTTCAGAGCTGGGGCCTTTTTCTACTCATGAGGATAATTCTAGTGTAATACAAAATGGATTTGCTTGGTTGTAAATATAACCTATGTATTAGCAATTTGTGCTGGGAATGACCCAGATTGTGGCTTTTATAAATAGCCCACATTGTTTGGTATATAGTATACCCTGCCCCATTTAGTATATTAAACAAGTTAAATTCTGTGACCTCTCCACCTCCTCGTGTGAGGGTACATACACACACACACACACACACACACACACACATACACTTACATCTACCTTACAAACACCATTAATTCAAGATTTTCAAGTCAAGTTCAATAAGCTACAGCAGCAAATGTGTCACATACCAGGATCACAGCCTCACCCAGCTCTCCTCAATTGCTATCTGAGATGGTGGCCACTGGCCATAAATGGCTAATGAGCACTTTAAAAGTAGCAGTCTGAATTGAGATGTAGTGAAAGTATAAAATGCACACTGGATTCCTCTAAGACCTAATACAAAAATAATATAAAATATTGCATTAATACTTTTTTGTGCTGATTACATGTTCAAGTAATAATATTTTGGATGTATTAAATTGCATATACTTCTAAAATTAATTTTAATTGTTTCTTATTACTTTTTTAATGTGACTACTAGAAAATTAAAAACTATGTGCATTGCTAAGGGCAGTTTAAATCATTACCCATTTAAAGACAGATTGTAGTCAGCACCATGATATTCAGATCGTCTCCTGCCACATTGAGCATATCTGACCATCTCATTGGTGATTTGGGGAAATGCAGTGTTTCCTCTGGGAGACACGAAGTGGAGCAAAACAAAATGAGATCGGTAGCTAGAGAAATCTGCTGTGAATCTAGTCCTCAGTAGCTGTGTGGCCCTGAGCGACGTATTCAGCTTTCTGAGTCTTCATTTCCACATCAGTTAGACACCCCACAGGATGTTTAGAAGGATTGAGGATAATGAATGTCAAGTGCCCAGCTCAGTGTTTGACATATAGCAACTGCCCAAAAATAATACCAATTATTTTGTTTATTTGCTTTGACACCAAGTGTTCATGAGAACAGGTGGGCAATGCTGGCCTGACCGCACTCCACTGGTCAGCAGGTCAGCTCAAGCAGGATCTGTACTCAGTGAATACACTGCTACAGATTGAAGGAAGGGTCCCCCCAGCAAAGTGTTACTTGGTAAAGGCTCTCTTAATGCTTTTAATTTTTTTTTTAATGTGTCTTTATTTTTAAGGGAGAGAGACACAGAGCATGAGTGGGGAAGGGGCAGAAAGAGAGGGAGACACAGAATCCGAAGCAGGTTCCAGGCTCCGAGCTGTCAGCACAGAGCCCGACACAGGGCTCGAACCCACCAACCATGAGATCATGACCTGAGCCAAAGTCGATGCTTAACTGACTGTGCCACCCAGACCCCCATTAACTCTTTATTAATTACAAGCCATATAAACCTCTAGCCCATTTAAATGGCCTACCTGGGAATTCCAAAGTAGGATTTATGCCAATGGCATAAGGGAAGGGAGCAAGGCATGCTTCCCTTTGCTTAGTTGTGACCCACTCTCTGCTGCCTGCCATATTCTCCCCTTGTCACTAAGACCTCCAGAGCCTTACCTGTGATCTTTGGTAAAGAGCTCTAGTAGTATAAAAATGTGCACTGAAATAGTTGTTGAATGCAAATTTGCCATTTGATGAAGCTTTAGAAGTCTCTGATAGCTCTCTGTGCTTCTAAAAAATATAGCACAAAGCCAACTTCACACTGCTCTAGGTTGGCTTTCCAACCAATTAACCAAGTAAAACAGGAAATCTTAAATGAAGTCTCAATGTCATAAAATCCTCAATACGATTCATTTCTGTTATCACAGAGATGACTCCAGACAGACTTCCCAAAACTCCAATCAACTTTCCTGTTACTTAGTAGCAGCCTACAGGCTATCTAATGGAATTTTATTCTGAATCCATTCCTTGTAAGGTGCATAGCTCTCCTTATTCTTTCCTCAAAAGAATGATAGGTAGGCATAAATCAAATAAAGGCATACTAAAACATATATGCTTATTTTTTATGAAACATAGAATTTATGTTCCCACATCACTCCTATATTGCATATGTCTCTGAAACACACTGAACTATTACTGACAAAAAAACCTAACCATTTTTCTCCCTTGGAAAAATGAGTCCCGAACCTAATGTTAGTCTACCATATACTCTTCTGTAGTGATGGGATTGGGGATGGTGTTGTCTCATCTGTCACACCTTTCTTTGATTCTCCTGCTTGTTTCCTCCACTTAAAAACAAATTCTCAACCTCCTCTCTCTCCAAAAGAACCACATCTGCTTGCTCTGTCCCCTTCCCAGGCACGCTACAACCCAGTCCCACTAGAAGACTTACTGACCTGACTGGTTAGCATCCCAGGCCATTTATTGGGCTGAGGTTCACCAGTTGCATGGGCTGGTCTGTGTTAAAAGATACATAGGCATGATTCGTGCCCTTCTTCATTCATTCAACAAATATGTGAGGAGTGCCTTCTCTATTTCAGAGGCTATTTTAGTTGCTGAGGGAGAGCAGTGAACAAAACAGACCAAATCCCTTTCTTATGGAATTTACATTTTAGTTGTGAGTGATCCTTATCAACAAGATAAATGACTAAGATATTGAGTATCTCAGGTGATTAGTGCTAAGGAGAAAATGAAACCAGGAAACGGGGCTGTGGGTGGGGTGGGGGTTGTAGGCATTGCATTTTAAAGACAGGACAGGGGCGGACAAGTTCACTGAGAAGGTGGCATGATGACCTCAGATCTGGCTATAGATGCAGCTGTCTTGCTCCCACCTTTTCCTTGAGTTTGTTTCTTTGTAAGCCGAGCTAGAGAGGGGTTCAGTCTCAAGATTAAATTCTGCAGAGAAAAGCTAAGCTATGTGCTCTAATTCCAGCATTAACCAGAGGACTGCAAACCTACCGACATGACCAACCAACTCTGCTATTTGTTGCCTAGAATTCCCTTGGCAGTTTCTCCAGATGTTGAAGCGATTGCCAGGACAAGACTTTAGAATTGCTGTATTTCCAGTTGTAATAGCTCTAAAATAGCACTAAAACAACACTCTTACCCTCTGGCTTCTCTCTTCTCTCCATCTCCCCTAAGCTCCTGTGGAGCAGGGAGGAAGAGCACAATCCCAATCTAAAACTGTGAATAGTGACTTCTGCAGCCAGGTCTGGGTTTCTAGTTCAGTGAAGACTAAAAAGGAGCAGTTCTGTGCAATTAGAGATGAATAATCATACTCACTTATTTTTATTGAGTACTTTTTATTGAAACTCCTGTGTTTTAGCACTTAACTAAAAAGGTGTATTATCATCATACTTAATCTTCCCAATAATTTTATTGTGTGTGTACATAATTATCCACTTTTTACATGTAAGGAAACCATAAAGAAGTTGAGTAATCTGCAGTGAGTAATGGCAGATCTAAGACCCCACATGCAGGCCTCCTGGCCCCAAAGCATTCATTTTAGAGGCATTAGGTATTTTCCACGGAAAACTGAAATATGGCAGTTTAAAAGGAAAAATCCTCCTTGGCTACAGGAGCTACAAGCTTTGATCCCTCCAGCTTCCCATGGTATTGTGCCTTTCTTCCTTTCCCTTCTCTGCCTTTTCCATTTATTTCCTTTCTTTTAATTTCTGGGTCAGATGTTGACTTCACGTCTTTGCCCTCCATTGCTATCATGGTACTTCCACCCGAGGATGCTCTCCTTCTCACTCTCTAGCACAGAAGTTCGGGAAGCCTTTCTAACACTTTTTCTACACACTAGTAAAACAGATAAAGAGATAGCACATAAAGACTTCTTCCTAGGGCCCTTCCTCCTCACCACCTTCTCTTTTCTCTCTTAAATCCTGCAGAGAAGGACAAAATTACTGTTGTAGGGGAGGGAGGAAATATTATTTTTCCTTCCACCCTGCTGGGTTCTCCAGCCACGCCCTGTAAATTTGTCCGACAGAAGCAGATGGACAGGAGAAGAACAGAAGTGTACTCGCAGGTCCTTCCTGCCTTCACTGGTGCCCAGTCCCGAGTAATTCCGCGGAGGGTTGGACTTGGGGTCTGTGCAGCTAACTTAGCAGGGAGAGGGAAGAGGAGGAAGACACTGAAAAGCAAGGGACTATTTGGAAAGATAAGTGAGCCCTTAGGAGAAGTGATGGGCAATGTGGCAGTGTGTGGCCATGTCTGGGTGTGGTGCTGGAGTTGCCTGGAGAGGATTTATGACAATTGACTATTTTGTAGAGTCTTTTCTTTCAGGCAGATAAGAGATTTCAGGAACTCAGATACCTTTAAAGTAGTAGTTGTTGCTGTTGTTGTTGTTGTTGTTTTTAAGTTTACTTATTTATTTTGCAAGAGGGAGAGAATGGGGGAGGGTTAGAGAAAGAAATTCCCAAGCAGGCTCAGCACTGTCAGCTCAGAGCCTGACACGGGGCTCGAACTCACAAACTGCGAGATCATAACCTGAGCCGAACCCAAGAGTCGGCGAGTCAGCTGACTAAGTCACCCAGGTGCCCGGAGGAACTCAAATACCTTTCAATCAAAAGGATTCTTATGCCAAAATAGCATATTTGGGGTGTCATGTTCTGACCCCTTCCACCGTGTTAATTTTCAGGAAGCCACTTCTTCCCCCAAACTGTGTATGTGTGCCACAGTGTCTTTGGCTGAGGGACAAGAACTGAATAGGGAGCCCCTTGCCTTGGCCCTTTATCCATTGTTCTTTCTCTCTCCCAATGCTTCCATCACCAGTCCTGCCTAGAGGCCACCCAACCTGAAAAAAGTCTTAGGTGAGAAAGAAGGTGCCAGGATTATAGAACTGCGAAGAGGCAAGGAAGAAGAGACATCCTTGGAAAAGGTTGATGGCTGAGGTGGGAATCCCTTAGTCACTGGTCATTCTGGGATCACCATTCACATTTAAGGCACATGCTGGGACTGTGCATTCTGTGATGGTACATTTTACAGCTTGGCATCATACAAGGGAGACAAAGCTCAGCCCCCCTTTTCAAAGATCTCACAATCCAGACAAACCTGATCATTAATTGCCTTAAAAATATTTAATATTCTTGGGACACCTGGGGGGCTCAGTCAGTTAAGTGTCTGACTTCAGCTCAGGTCATGATCTCACTGTTTCTGAGTTTTGGACCCTCATCGGCCTCTGTGCTGGTGGCTCAGAGCCAGGAGCCTGCTTCTGATTTTGTGTCCCTCTCTCTCTGCCCCTCCCCTGCTTGCTCTCTGTCTCTCTCTCTCAAAAATAATACACATTTAAAAAATTTTTAAATAAAATATTTAACATTCTCACGTGCTACGGTTTGAGTGAGGTGAATTGATAGTGTTGAATTCACTGGAAATCTATCAAAATTACACTTTGTTCAACAGCCAGGAGTGTTGCTCAAGGCTTGAGGCTTGATAACTACGCATTTTTGGTGGTTTTTTTTATTATTATTAAAAAATCCTAGGAGAAGTGTAACATGGCATTAAGTTAGTTTATTTGTATATTTTTTAAAACTTCATCTCTCATCCTTTGCCCCCCCACATTTTGCCTCCAATATCTCTGTGTGAAATATGAACCACTTCCAAACAAGTTAAACTTGAAGACCTACTTAGTTTCTAGGGCTCATTACCAAGGATTTAAAAGCTCTCCTATTCATTCCACAACAATGGTTTCCATGGCAATTACCGCAACACATGACGTCCCCTGCAGCGCTGCTTAAAAATGCACCAGCAGAAATGGTTCTACAACAACACATTCGTCAGAAAAAGCTAGGCTGGGCAGGTCTCCCTCCCATGCGTGGGCACTGGACCTAAGAAATTAATAATAATTTTAAAAAGACAATCGTTTTGATTTCTTTGTGCACCGTTGATCTCCTCTTTTCATTTCAATCCATCACACCTGTGAAGGTATCGTTTCTTTTAGCAAATCATTTGAATTGCATTTATGTGAAAGTGGCTAGGGAGGAAGACAGAGTGCTTACCATAATGTCTCTCATCCTTTTACCTGCTTCATCTGTCTCTGACTCTTGGACTCATTACCACTTGCCCTTTCCCCTTCTACGAGAGACATACATTCTACAGGAATAGGTAGTGAGTGCCAGGGTAGCATCCCAGACAGAGAAGAGAAACGCACACCACACTGCCTCACTGTCTGCCCTTCCTCTCTCTCACCAAGAAACACAAACAGAAGGTGCACTTAAAATACATCCACAAGAGATAACTAATCAAATGAATACACAAAGCAGGGGCATCCCTTTTATTGAGGACCAGCAGTGTGCAGGTACCGTGGTGAGAGTTTTGCATTAATCATTTCATCGTGATTCTATGTGATCACCATCTTCACCCTTATACAAATTAAGAAGTGCATACTGAGAGAGATAAGGAAATTTTGCCTAAGATCATGCAGCCCTATGTGTCAGAATTGGATCCATAACCCAAATTGGCCTGGCTGCAGTGCCCATGCTTCTGAGTTAATTGATAAAGGGACAGATTTTCTTACTGACGTCTGAGAAATGATAGATGGGGAGAGGTGTGTAGTCAAGAAATCCAGGCTATTATCTGAGCACTTGGAGTCCCTGTGCACTAGCTGGGGACCATTTGAAACAAGTCTCTGCATCCCTACTCCTTCATTGTTTCGGGAAATGTTAATAGCAATGTTGACCTGCTTCCTTGGGTTATGTAACAAGAGACTGAAATAAACAATAGGTAACAGTCTTGAAATGCTAAGCAGTAATGATGGTGACCATAAGCCCACAGGCCCCCTTGTCTGGAGGGGAAACAAACATAGCAAGAATACTTCAAAATAAATAGGAAGAGGGGCTTGCCCAGAGAGAATGAATGGTATAATCCAATTACCCTCATTCTGTCAAGCCCTAAGCAGATGTGTTGGATGAGAAACACAGCTCCTGATTCTAATTTCTGTGAGACCTGGCTCTAGAGGGTGTGAAAAGGCCCCCATGAGAAGACTATCTGGGTCATTCCTAGATGTTTCTGGCCCAAGAATATATAAGGCCGTGGAAGCCTTTATGCATGTGCATTAATTTTCTGCAGGGAGAATTTGGGACTCCACTTTTCTTTTAACAAGCATGATAGTGATGCAAATCTCAGTTATCTTCAGCATGGGCCCCATTTATGTAATCATTAAATAAGGAGCTATATTAGCTTCATATGAAGGTAATGCCTTTGCTTATCTAATTTTGCATTTACTTGACTTAGGCTCAGTTCTTAATGCTGTACGATAAAGGTTGGCAATTAATGTGGCAGTTGAAGTTACCATGCTAGACTTTATGTTTAGTTACCAGAAATTAAACACGGTTGCAACTTTGCATCATTTCCCCCCTTTTCCTGCACTTGGGCTGCTATGTAAAGGACCTTGGAAATAACACAGACCTGTGTTCCAACACATCCCCATATATTTGGATGGCAAGAATGTATTCAGCACCTGAGGATACAAGCAGAATCCCACATGGTCCCTTTACTCAAGGAACTCAGAGTCTGGATATAACCATAGAAGACTTCCACAGACATCATTTAAAAAGAAGGCTCCAGGGAAAATGGGAACAATAATCTATATAGATGCCATCAAACTGAGGCCCAAAGTCCTGAGGATTTTGCCGGGCTTCCCATTCTCTTATACTGAAAACACGTAGGAAAAATGTGCCTCAATTCTCAGTGGCTGTGCCCAGCTCTTTTAAGGACCTTCTAGGGCAGTATAAAAAAGAATTTTTACTTTCAGAAAAAAAGGAGATTAAGCAATCATATTTTATAAACTTCTAGGTTGGTTATTTTTGTTCATTACTTAAATAATGAATTATAACTGGGGCGCCTGGGTGGCGTAGTCAGTTAAGCGTCTGACTTTCACTTAGGTCATGATCTCGTGGTTCGTGGGTTCGAGCCCCGCGTCGGGCTCTGTGCTGACTGCCAGCTCAGAGCCTGGAGCCTGTTTCAGTCTGTGACTCCTCTCTCTGACCCTCCCCTGCTCACGCTGTCTCTCTCTCTCTCTCTCTCCTAGAAATAAATAAAACATTTAAAAATTAATAATAATAATGAATTATAACTGAATTCTAGGTTAAGTCCAAAAGGCTTTAGTTTCCAACCAAGGCTATTATTTTGTGATGTTTTAAAAGACACTCCTGGAAACTGGTTTAGCTTCTTGAAACTAAATAACTCTTCTACAGTGTGTTTCTTCCACATATCCCTCCTTAAATTTTTAGGTTTGCTCAGAGTATCAAGCTATAGCCAAAGAACATGCATTGCACTTTGGCTTTCAGAGACATAAATACTTAAATACATATGCATAATTATATGTATTTGAATATTGATCACATATCCTAGTAAGAGTGAGGAACATCAGTGTAAATAGAAAGACAGTGGGCATTTAAGAAAAGACACCGTACCCTCCCCTGCTTACACTCTCTCTTTGACTCTCTCTCTCTCTCAGAAATAAATAAAACATATGAAAAAGAAAAGGGGGGGTTGCACCTGGGTGGCTCAGTTGGTTAAGCATCCAACTTCGGCTCAGGTCATAATCTCACAGTCATGGGTTTGAGCCCCGCGTCGGGCTCTGTGCTGACAGCTAGCTCAGAGCCTGGAGACTGTTTTGGATTCTGTGTCTCCCTCTCTCTCTGACCCTCCCCTGCTCACGCTGTCTCTCTCTCAGAAATAAATAAAACATTAAAAGAAAAAGAAAATAAAAGATACCATAATGATGTATTAAAGACTATCTGGATAGATTTATTCTAAACTAAAAAATTGATGTGCATAGATTTGATGAGTAAAATAAACACTCTATTGCAAGTCAGTTTTAATGGTAAAGAAAACTAAAGAAGGAAAACAAAGGAAAGGGTTTTATTTTAAAACTAGAGAATCACGTAAGACTTCCAATAAACAGATGAGGAAAAGTGCATTGACTTTAAAATTCAGAAGGAAATTGTTTGAATCCCAGCTTGGCACTTACAGATCAATTCAACTTCAGCAAGAGTTACGAGTTGAGTTCCCTAAAGAAGCCGACTGTAAAATAGGAAATTTATCTGGGGGTGCACTTGGGATGAACACCCAAAAAAAAAAAGGAGTAAATGGAAGGGATTGAAGCAGGATTGAGTAGAGAGACATTGAGCTTCTCTGCAGTCTTAATGGAGGCTTTCAAGTGTTTTACAAGGAGCCGGGTGACCCTTTACAATGGTCCAGAGGGGACCAGGTCCTTGTAACTCCCACTCTGATGACCCATTGGATGAGCCTCCCCAGGAAGTCCATTACCTTGAGCAATACGGTTTCCTTCAGCAGAGGCCCTATCAAAGAGCCATTTGCCAGGGGCACTCTCAGGATATGGAGAAATAAATTCTGGAAAAGGGGCACTTTCATTTTCTGAAACAGTACACTGTATTCATTCATGTATTCAGCCAATGGATACTTATGGAAGTTTCATAGTCTGCAGTTTGGGCATCCATGATCATATGATAAACAGAGCAAACCAGGTCCTCACCCTCATGGGACTTCCGCTCTGGAGGATGGAGAAGAGGTTTTACAAAAGGAAACAAAGAAATGAAAAAATTGCCACGTGTTAGTCTTATGAAGAAAATAGAGTGATAAGACAGAGATGAGGAGGAGGAGGAAAGGCCCCTTTTAATCAAGCCGTTTCAAAGAGAGACGACTGAAGGATGAATGGAAAGAGTGAGAGTAAACATTCCTTTGAAAATATGGATTGTGAGGAAAAGAGAAAAATAGGACCATAGCTCCTGGAGGACATGGTGTCTAAGAGAGCGTGGGTATTTTCGTAATGTGTTTGCAAGGCAGATGAGTAGAAAAGAAGGGAAAGGTAATTTTGAGAGAGAAAAAAAAGGTTCCCACATCGGGAATCAGCACACTGGGGCCCCAACTCTAGCATCTGGTTTTGTAAATAAAGCTTTACAGGGGCACGTGGGTGGCTCAGTCCATTCACTAAGTTTCCAGTTTCAGCTCAAGTCAAGATCTTACAGCTTGTGAATCGGAGCCCCTCAGTGGGCTCTGGGCTGACAGCTCAGAGCCTGGATCCTGCTTCCGATTCTGTGTCTCCCTCTTTCTCTGCTCCTTCCACACTCATGCTCTTTCTGTCTTTCAAAAATAAATTAAAAATTTTTTTAATGTTTAAATAAATAAAAATAATTGAATAAAGCTTTACAAACCCACACCTACTTGGTGATTTATTGCCTATGGCTGTTTTCCTGCTACATCAGCAGCCTTGAGTGGTTGTGAGTGAACTCATAGCCCACAAACCCTAAAACTTTTACTATCTGGACTTGTACTAACAATGTCTGTTGACTGCTGGTTGAGAGGAGTCAGGAGGGAATGGGATCCAGGGCAGATCTAAAGAGGCTGCCCTTGGGATGCAGCAGGTGCCTAACTTGGGATGTAACAAGAGGAAAGGATAAGATTTACCCAGAGATAGGTAGGTTTATGGATTGGTGGTGGTGAAAAGAAAAGAATTCCATTTTGATGGCATTTATTTTCTCGGTGGCAAATAAAATAAGAGTAATAAGGGAGGAGTTGGAATTATTTGAAGAAAAAAAAAAGAAGTCTTGAAGTTCTTGATTTGAAGAATAAAAAAGCTAATTTACTATGGAGGCAGAACTGAAAGAGGAGGTAGTGCACACCTTTTGGAGATCATGGCCTCACATTTAAGGTAAACCCAATTTAATGAAAAGCCCACTAATTATGATGTTGTAATAAATTTATACTTGGCAACAGTCTCTTTCCTCCAACCTTAAGCTTTGAGAAATAAAACATTAATAGATTTTTTTTAAGGCTCAATTGTGTTTAAAAAGAAGATAATCATCCCTATATACCCAAAACAGAGGAGAGGATAAGGCAGTACAGTTCACTTGAAGAATCAGGCATTGGTGGCTGGAGTTTGGGTTCATCAGGGTGAGGGATATAATAAGCTCAATTTCAGACTCATTCTTTTTAAAATAAAATTTAAATGTTTAATTTAGAGAGAGAGAGAGAGAGAGAGGCAGAGAGACAGAGACAGAGAGAGAGAGAGAGAGAGAGACAGAATCAGAAGCAGGCTCCAGGCTCTGAGCTGTTCTCAGAGAGCCCATCCCAGGGTTTGAATTCACAAAGGATGAGATCATGACCTGAGTTGAAGTCGGACACTCAACTGACTGAGCCACCAAGGCGCCTCTGAGTCTTACTCTTAGTGCATTGGTCAGGGTCAGCAGAAAAAAAACAAAGCACTCTAGAAACATAGAGGAATTTAGTACAAAGAATTAGGTGCTTACAAGTCATTGGGAGGGTTGAAGAATCAAGTTTTAGGGTGGATATCTTGGAATGATGGCAGAATACTATGGAGCCAGATACAACCACCTCAGATGCTCTGGCGGCTGTCCTAGAATGGCAGCCTCACAAGTCCCTGGACATCAGGAGAACGCTCACCAGAAACTGCCTCAGGAAAGCTGTGTGCTTGCATCCAAACAGAGCCAGGCAGAAGCTTCAGGAAGATTGCCGCTACCTCTCTTGCACTTTTGAAATCTAGCATGGATGTACCTATTTCACATCTGAGAAAGAGTTTAGCTTTAAAACTTCTCCAGATAAGGAAAAAGAAATGGCAGAAACCAGTCTAGTATCCACCATGATGAGGTGTCATAAAATGAAAGGATTGCTCCTTGAGACCTGGGATCTTCTGTTAAAGACAACTGTGGGTCTATCGGGGCAGCCAGAAAAAGGATGAAGGCCTCAGGGTCAGATATGGAGTCAGATCATACCCTGGCTCAGTGAATAGTCTGGTGAGTGCTGAGACACCATTGTAAGGCTCAGTGCTAAGTTTTGCATCCAGGAGGCATCTGTTAGATTGGAACTCATGGAAAGAAAGTGAAAGACAGAGAAAACAGAGAACATCAACTCAAAATAAACTTAACAACTTAAATGTATTCTAAGAAGGCAGCCAAATCAGCAATTAGAATACAAATTCACTCCAGGTGAAATTAATTTTATACAAGCATTTAGGATATTCAAAGATATAAATGAAAGAATAATATCAATTTCAAAAGAACAATAACCTGTGAAAGGAAAACTACCTGAAAATAGGTGGATATGAAAGAGAAACTTAAGGTCTATGAATTAAAATGTATTTGTCAGATTAAAAAAAATCAATAGACACCATAAATACAAAATTGGCATAGTTAAGGAGAGAATTAGTAAACTGAAACATAATAATGACGAATTCACCTGGAACACGAATAGAGATATTAAAAACATAAACAAGAAATTAGGAGATGTAGAAGATCATTTCAGATGCTTTTACATCTAAAGGGAGTTTCAAAAACAGAGAATGCAAGAAATAATGGACAAATAATATTTGGAAACATAATTCTGAGATTTTTGCAAAAAGAAAAAAGATAGTTTTTCTTAGATTGAAAGTATACTATGAATACTAAGCAGCTCAAATAAAGATAAACCCACACTGAGATGAGTTGCAATTAAATAAAAGCACTTCAAGGATAATGTTAAAATCTTAAGAGCTTCTAGAGAAAAAAAGAAACATAACTTAAAAGAACCAGACAAGTACATACCATCAGAATTCTCATCAGCCGTAATATAGTGTTTTCAGAAGTAAATGTCATTCTACTTTCAGAGGACCGAAAAACATAAATGGCAATGACAACTCCATGTCTATATTGACTAGATTCTTTTTAAATGACGGCAAAACAAAACATTCAGACATTCAAAGACATAGAGTACTTACCACCCACAGACCTTTACTGAAATTATTATTAAACAATGTACTTCAGAAAGAACAATAAGTGAACATATTCAGTTGGTGTGGGATAAAAGAAGAAACTGCAAGTAAGACATTGATGAAATGTTGGTAAATATTATCACGGTTAACAATAAAAAAGTAAATCCAGTCACCCAAATAATATATTTTTTTCTCGAAAATCTAGGCATATTAAACAGCTCAAATGTTGGCATAAAGAATGTAAATAGTTGGGGCACCTGGATGGCTCAGTTAGTTAAGCATCTGACTATTGGTTTCAGCTCAGGTTATGATCTCAGTTTCATGAGTTTGAGCCCTGCATCGGACTCTATGCTGACAGTGTGGAGCTTGCTTGGGATTCTCTCTCTCTCTGTCTCTCTCTGTGTCTCTCTCTGTCTCTCTGTCTCTCTCTCTCTCTTTCTTTCCTACCCCTCCTCATGCTGTCTCTGTCTCCCTCAGAATGAATAAACTTAAAAAATTAACAAAAACAAACAAACAAAAAAGAATGAAAATAGCTGAGCTTTTACCACACAAATTTAAAAGCAGACAAGAGAGGCCAGTTGGTGATCATGTATCAGGAAATAAAAGTAATGGTGGACCATGGGTTGTGAATGGAATTATAAATTGAGTAGGAAATAAATCATTGTGAGTACATGCACTCGAATGTTTTATTACTTATATTGATTATATATTGGGTTATAAATAAACTATGCAAACACCCTGCATAGAAAGAAAAGGCACATGAGCTGTGATAAATAGTGCAAAAAATGGTAGGATCATTAGGAGGTCTCAGTGAGGTCAATGAAAAGTTACAGTCAGGATCCTGGTAAGATAGGATATAAAGCTGTCAAAGATCAGATCCTTGAAACAGATTTCAGAGGCATTGCTCTGATGGGGTGACCATGGGTTGAGTCATGAGACGAGGTGGAGGAAAAAAATTTAGGAGTGAAATCTAGGAAGTGACAAAATTCTATCATGCCTCAGAATGAGATGGGAGTGAGAATGAAGGAGAAGGCAGAGTATCAGAAATCCAAGGGTTCAGCAAGTGAGGGGAGTGATGGTGTGATCTATAAATGAAGGCAATAAGAAAGATATGGAGGTGGACTAGCCCGATGGAGCAGTGTGTCTTGAGAGAACTTGGTTATGGCCATGAGGAGCCACTCTTGAAAGTTTGATGTTCTGTTTTCCACCTAAATGATGACATGTATAGTGTAGATTCCTGAGAAAGAGTCTGGGCCACTAAACATTATAAATTAGGCTTTTTAGAGTTCCTATTTACAAGCCTTAAATTAGATATAAAGAGAATCTAGAAATTCATTGTTGTTATCATTAAGGGCAGTTTAGTGTAATTGTTCCTTCTGAATGTCTCAAGATTAGATTTTCTGACTTAATTTCAGGACTTTTGGAAGAGTTCTTATGCTTGTTTGCATTGCCTTACAATTTGATGAGTGTCCAAGGTTGTATGGAACTATATACTATGCTCAAGGAAGTAATCTATACCAAAAACATTCAGAAGTCTATTTATCAAGGAATCTTCAGTCCAATGAAAAAAGAGTAGGAAATAAATCATTGTGAGTACATGCACTCATATGTTTTATTGCTTATATTGATTATATATTGGGCTATAAATAAACTGTGCAAACACCCTGAAATATATAGATAAAATCTATCCATAATATAAATTTAAATCTATAAGTAAGGCTCAATTGCATAAGGGATAGAACACTCTGATTAATCATACACCTTATTTTTTTTATTTTTTTAATTTTTCATTTATTTAGAGTGAGAGAGAAAAAACACGTAAGGTGGGTGAGAGGCAGAGAGAGGAAAGAGAGAATCCCAAATAGGCTTTGCACTGTCAGTACAGAGCTGGGAGTGTGGGGTGGAGGGCTCAGTCTCATGAACAGCGAGATCATGACTGGAGCTAAAATCAGGAGTTGGAGACGTAATCAACTGAGCCACTCAGGTGCCCCAGATAAAACAAGTATTTCAGATTTCACATGATTTGAAAAAAAACAGAAATATTTCCTGAGTGCCTTGAACATTTTAGGTGATGATGGTTTCTGAGTGACAGGTGATACCAAAATATAGAAGCCAATGCTCCTACTTCCCAGAATTTCAGTTTGTATATTTTTTAATATATGTAATATTTTAGAAAAGCTGATGCTTCCTAAGTGTCAAAAGAAGTATTACCCAGATTATTATAAAAACTCTTCTGGATTTTCAGAGTAGAAAGGGTCAATACAGTCTGATCTGCTCAAAGAGAACCTCAGAGAGAGTCTGTATTTCAAAGATAAATAGAAAGTTTAAAAATGGCTTGAATATAAATTGAGAAACAGCAAGACTATTTCATAGAAACAGCTTTCCTAAATAAAGGGTATATGTGTGGTAATAATGTAAAATACAGATTACATGGTGAAAGGCTTTGAATTCCAAGGACATTAACCCATAGGCACTTTGGGCAAAGGAAAGTTTGAGGGCAAATAAATGATATTGTGGAGTCAGTGGTTTAGGACTGACTAATGACAAGGTATGCGAAAGATAGTATAAGAAAGACATTAGAGTCATGAAACTCTGTTCGAAATTCACCGCTGGGCTTGAAGAGACATGAGCCTACTCCATAGGTAAGAGATAAAGAAAAAAAAACATATGGCTGCATAAGGGAAACATTAGGGTCAACCAACAGACTTCATTGCTAATCATCAAAAGTGAGGTGATGGCAGGAATAACTCAGGCATTCAGAAGGGTCCAACAGGAGTTCAATTTAATTAATAAAATTATGAGCAGAGTGGAAAATAGGAAAGAAAAGTGTTTTAGCTAAAATTTAGTATTTTTTTGTTTGTGAAGAATGATATATACAGGCAACCCGGGGTGCCTGGTAGCTCAGTCAGTTAGCTCCCAACTTTGGCTCAGGTCATGATCTCACAGTTTGTGAGTTCGAGCCCTGAGTTGGGGTCTGTGCTGACAGCCCAGAGCCCGCAACCTGCTTTAGATTCTGCCTCTCTCTCTTTCTCTGCCCCTCCCCTGCTCACACCGTCTCTCTCTCTCTCTCTCTCTCAAAAATAAATAAACATTAACACACACACACACACACACACACACACACACACACACACACACACAAGCAAGTCAACAATTAGGAGCTGGCAGTATGTATGTTAATGTTTTATTTCAAGCAAGTGACTTTTTATTTTGTTGTTCTTATTTAAAATGCTAAGTACATCTAATAACTTTTAAAAACAGCTTTAACACTGAGAAAATAAATAGAGTCACAATCGATAACCATGCCAGGCATACCATGTTTCATTGAGCCAGTTGCTCCTAATAATGGCAACATAAACATGGATAAACAAACACAAGAGTGCACATTACTCATTAACTTATTCTTGATGGGCATTAAACACTGAGTAAAGAGAATATATAAAGCCTGATGTAGAATAAGGGACAAATCATGGAAGAAATCTTTGTAAATCCATGCTTCATGTTTAGATTATGCTTTTCTTACTTTGCCTTATTAACAAAAGTTATTGGCCTTGGTTAATTTGTGTTTTGTGTAGACTAAAGCACTGATAAAACTTGCTTCATTGTGTAGATTCATGCTTGTGGAACTGTAAGATTCTCACTTTCAAACTATCTGATCTAGACAGGTTTTTCTTTTGTTGAGTGTTTTATGTACCATGCCAGGATTTTTTTTTTTTTTTTTTTTACCCAACGCAGGATCCATTCTACCACCATACAAAAGGAATACACTCTCAGTATGGAATTTCTCTGTCTGACCTTGCATCAAATAGCTAACGTCTATATCCAGAATTGAAAGCCTAGCTTTCCTCTGGCTACTAAGGTCATGTGTTTAATTTTTTAGGTCAACATATCCAATTAAAACAGATTCAGTTCAGAATAGACAATAAAAGGTGGAAGCCTTACAAAGGACTAGACATTCACTTGTCTGAGGTTACATAATTAAGGGGGAAAAATGAAACTTTCATATCAGTTTGTGCTGGGAGTGCTGGGTACTCTAAGTAAAATTCAACCACTCAAAAAACATTTTTTCAAGATGGCATTAAAGAAATCCCGTGACCCCTGGCAAGGTCAAGAATTGTGAACAGGCATTATCTCCAGATTTAGAAAAATAAGTCATATCAAAGTAGACTTTAAATCAAATCAGAGTGGACATTTTATCAGTCTTATGGGCTGATATAAAAGGTTCTGCACTTTGAATCCTTTGCAAAAACCACAAAGTCCAACATAGACAGGCATCCTCCGGATTCTTTATCCCACAGGCAGTTAGCCCCAGGAGCTATTCTCACATAGAGGGCAATTTAGGAGCCCAGTCTCATCTCTGTAGGGAGAGAGAGGTTTCAGGCTGTACAAGAAGTTAAAAGACTTAGAAGGGTCAGATGACTGAGTATAACTGACTGAAAGTTTCCTCGCTATTGCCCCTTTCCCTAAAGTTCATAGTTAATACATGCACAAGAGATGGCTTGGACTAACTTTTAGGTTCTTGTCTTTAGTAAGATCACAGTGAGCTCAAGTATTTGCTTTCTCGGGCCCAAGGTTTGACATACTATGAACTCACGAAACAAGAAATTAACCCCAAAACAGGTTTCTGATCCTTTTAGTTAGCTAGTCAATATATTGTTAACTATGAAGTCATCAGTGGATAGATAAGGGGGTCTTTGAAACACGTGCATGGTCTCCTTTGAGCCAAACTACCTACGTTTGAGTTCTGGGTCTACCACTTATGAATGTTGATTCCAAATGTTTAAACACCATGGGCCTTGGTTCCTCACTTGTACAAGGTAAATAAAAATAGCGCCTACTCCAAGGAGTTGTGAAAAGTGATGAGCTAATGCATACAGGGCATTTATACACCCTGTATACGTACAGGGTGTATACATACGTATGCACATATATACGTATGTAAAAAGTACATTGGGCTCAATGGTTCTATCCCACCAAGGTCTCAGTATGTGCCAGCTGTTCTGTGGTTACTCTGTAAACCTACCTACAATGAAAACTTGATCAGGTATGATAATGACCTGCATATGTGCACTTGCTTTCATTTTGGGGGGCATGACTTACATCTTCTTCTCCTTACGCCTTTACTCATGCTGTTTCCCTTATTTGGAATATCCACCAACCATCTTTCACCATGCTATAAAATTTGACATAAATTCATCTCCTTCAGGATTTTTTTTTCTCCACCTTACTCAATCCTATCCATTCTGGTCCTTTCTCCCATTCCTCATGCACTCATGCAATGATCCTGAAGATCCTACAGAACATAAGTAAACTGCCACCACAGTTACTCTTACCAGTGGGATGTTTCATTGTGTTGTATATGAAATATAGTGTTTTTTTATGCTTAAGTAAGTGAAAGACCCATTTTCATTTTAGAAGCCAAACAGGAAAAGGCTATGCTATCCCCAAAGTGGCTTACCAATCCATTTTCATTACCATAGCAAGGAAGAAAACACTAAGTGCACAAGGAGATGGAAGCCATCAAAGCAGAGATCTCAGATCACAGCAGAGAGAAACTCAGAGTCAAAATACTGTACTTTGAGGTGCACCTGGATGGCTCTGTCGGTTAAGCATCTGACTCTTGATCTCAGCTCAGGTTGTGATCTCATGGTTCATGAGTTCTAGCTCCACATAGTGTGGAGCCTGCTTGCGATTCTCTCTCCCCTCTCTCTCTCCCCATATTTGACTGACTCATTCTTTTTCTCTTGAAATAAATGAATAAACTCAGAAAAAAGGAAAACTGTATTTTGAGCCAGTACTAAAAGCAAGCTGCCTCAAGCCAAAAGTGGGTGATAAGAGTATTGCAGGATACTCCAAAGAATATATAGACCAGGCTAGGTCTATCTGCCGGGGCTCCATGGCCATGCGTTATTTTTCCCTTAGTGGAGAGGAACTAGAGTTAGAAAAATCACCTGGTCAATTCTTCAGATGTTTTCGGTAAAAAGAAAAATCCCTATATTGTTCTTATTGTGAAATTTAGGTTCAATCGTTGTCAACAAATCTATCTATCAGTTTTCACTTGCTCTTCAGTTTTCATACATCAGAGAAATAATCCACTGTAAATGTATATCCAGGGTTTTCCTACAGGACTATTTCAAGTAGAATATTGATTTACAAAGTGAGCAAAGTACCAATTGAGCATACTCCACACATAAAATATAATCATTTTAACCAGATATGCTTTTCTTTGGATATTTTCTCACTGCATTTACAACTTTCACTGGGATGACTTAAGTTGCTCACATTTCATGCATATATTTGGTCTTTCCATGGATCCAGAGACTCTTTAGTCATATAAATCTTTATATTAATTCTACCTATAAAAACTGATAACTTTAGGAGCATCTGGGTGGCTCAGTTGGTTAACTGTCTGACTTTGGCTCAGGTCATGATCTTATAGTTTGTGGGCTTGAGCCTTGCATCAGGCTCTGTGCTGACAACTCAGAGCCTGGAGTCTGCTTCAGGTTCTGTGCCTCCCTCTCTCTCTCTCTCTCTGCCCCTCCCCACTCATACTCTCTCAAAAATAAATAAACTTAAAAAAAAATTTTTAACTAATAATTTTATTCTACACTGATCATTCCAAGACTTGGCATTTGTATATGTTTTTAAGGCAGTAACATATATGTCCCTTAGCTGTTTATCTTATGCATGTCCTAGCTCTTCAACTACATTATAATTTCCAGGTCTAGGACACTGGAACTATATTTCTTCTTTTGAATATTTGAAAATGCCTGCTAATTCTGTACATATAGTAGAAAAAAACATTTCATTTAATAAGTGACTGAAGAAACAAATACATTATTGTAAGAGAATAGCAAATTTCTTCTAGATTCTGATTTCTTGGAATTTCGAACTGACCACCTAGGAAAACTCAAATTCCAACCAATGCCTCAATGAATGTTATGAATTTGGGGCTTAGGGTTCAGAAACTATGGAAATCTGTGATTTAAACTCATGAAGAGACATCCATGTAAGGGCTATTCATTGTCTTTCAGTGTTCTTCATGTCCTTGTCTTTCTCCATTGGTTGGAGGCTCTAAAGTGAAACAAAAGTCTCATTTCAGGTCAGTCTCTCTAGATCCTCAAGGATCAGTATAGGTTGTTACATTGTTACTTAAGATGACTTTTTCATTGAGGTGCATTTGTTATTAGCCTTAGAACCTCTGCTACATGGCTTTGGGATTAGAATAAAAAGAAATATACAACCTAGAATAAACTTTCTCCTATCTTCAAGAGATGGAGTCTTTAAGAGAGGGTAAGCAGGCAGTCTTTCAACAGAAACAACGCTTCCCCCAATTAATGAGAGTTTTCATCTTTCAGTGCCATAGATTTCCCTCTCAGAATACATTGAAGGAATTTTAATCTCCTCTGGGAAACATTAACTATCTGATTCTCTAGAATATGTAGAAGTTCCATATATCTGGGGGAGGAAAAACAAAATTGTTTTTGAGTGGGATCTGCAGAATAAAAAGATATACCCAAAATGCAATTAAGTACTGATGGAATGACTTATAAATAGAATCTTTATGGGGTGGGAGAGAGATCTGAATTACAGGAACAGATAGCAAAGGATGTAAGATATGCATTTACCTCTGGAGATTCAACAACATGTCAGAAAAGGTTACCATAAATTGTGTTCTGCTTCTACACAGTAATAATAGTTGCCACAGAAGAAAAACATAGTTAAATATTTTCCTTAAAATATCACATCACAAAAATATGTTTTTATATGAACTTTAAAATGAGAGAATATGTTTCTAAATTCAAGCCATTTGAGAAGCCTGTAATCGTTTTTGAATTAATCAATATGGGATTAACTTTGTGCAAAGGAAAGGAGAGAGGAAGAGAGTATCTATTCCTTTCCCAGATTCATCGATGCACTTTGCAAGGGTTAGTTTATTTAATTTTGCTGTTAATCTCTTAGCTATCTAGAGCCCCTCATTGAAACAAAGGCTCCAGGTCCTATTCCTTCCATGGATCCACTTAGGTATAACTTTAGAAAGTCCTTTTTCTAATCGTCAAGGCTCACAACATGTTCTCAAGTAGAAACAGTTTGCATTTTGTACACATACATGGAGGATGGTTGACTAAGAAGACCATTCTGGCACTGTCACTAATCTACTATATGATCTTGAGAAAGCACCTTACCTCCTCTGGGCCTAAGTTTCTCCGTGTTTAAAATAGATCTATCAAAACTAACAATTTTCAAAGTCCCTGACACTGCTACAACTTTGATTTTAAGGAATTAATACATGACACAGATCATAATACATGTGAGAAAATAAGGCCCAAATCAATGTATTTTGCAGTTTCAAGCTCTCTCCTCTTGGAAATTCTATCTCCTGAGAGTCAGAAACAAGGCAGTAGAAATGGCTTAACAAACTGTATTCTATTGGGTCAGTAAATATTTACTATATGATTGAGTCAACGAGTGAAGACATGTCATAGTAATTGTGTAAACCCTGTAGAAGTCAGTGGAATTATCTGAAAGTACAATGCAAGTTGTAAGAAATGATTTTCATTTATAAATTTCACTTCCTTATGCTAATGTCCATGGGAAGGTTACCATTTTAGAGAAACAGATTTTTTTCAGGTCACAAATACACTACCATTATGATAGCCCTTTGTTGGCCGCCTCAGTTTAGTGTGGTCATTACTGCTTGTATGTCAGAAATAATGTGTTTTTATTTTTTTAATGCTGTTGATTTACACATATTTTAACCTCCTGCCAAGTATAAGATGTCGGCACTTGCACATAATGATTGTTGTGGAAGGTATGTGCTATTTACAAGCAAACAGCTGTGTAGTACTCACAAACTGAATAAAGGATGTGGCCCTATTCATTCCATTTGCTAATAGTTGCTCCCCAGATATTAGTTTAAGTATAACCTTTAGCTATAACTTGTGTATTTAAAATACTTTTGTAAGTAGCCAGCTATTTGAGCCAAGGAATAATCTGTGAACGCTAAATTGGAAATACTGTGGATTTTGATCCATTTACTGTCGAGAGAGTGCCTTGATGGAGAAGCCCATAGCCCTAGATCTTGGATTGACCGTTGCAAATAAGAGATGACAGTCAAGAAGAGAGATGATGGGATGACTTTGGCAGGGGTGGATATTGCGTCAATAGTACTCAGAAAAGCTGACACATTGACACCAGTAACAGAAAAAGACCACTCTATCTCCCTCCCACATTCAGTCAAACGGGTATTTCAGTCACGCGAGGCTTCAAAGAAAAGGAGTGGAATGGAGACAGAAAGTTGGCAACAGCCGTGCAAGCACCCCGGAGACTATTGTTACATAGCCGTCTCCAAGTTCTTTCAAAAATCAAGAAAATATCTAACCGGAAGATTTTGGCAATTATTGAGATAGCCTCACATGCCTACTACTTATTGTAAGGGTAAAAGAGTTCCATATTCCAACCAGCCAGAGCAAGATTAACTCACTCCTGTGAATATTTCCCTAATTTTTTTTTTTCATTTTTAAGGTTTATTTTTGAGAGAGAGAGTGAGAGAGAGAGAAGCATGAGTCAGGGAGGGGCAGAAATATGGAGACACAGAATCTGAAGCAGGCTCCAGGCTCTGAGCTGTCAGCACAGAGCCCAACTCAGGGCTCAAACTTGGGAACGGCGAGGTAATGACCTGAGCCGAAGTCAGATGCTTAACCAACTGAGTCACCCAGGTGTCCCTATTTTCCTAATTCTTTATACAATCCCATAAAGTCTCTTTTCCAATACATTTCATTTCCATTTGACACAGTTTGCTTGCATACCACCCTGACCTTCTGAATCCAAGCTTGGGTACAAAAGACATTTTAACTACTTGATGTGATTAGTTACATTTACAAGATTTTAAATCTTTTATCAAAACTTAAATATATAGACAAGGCCCATGACTAGATGGCTTGTAGTTACGTGTCTTTGGTGAGGCTCTCAGTCATTCCTAGACAACCAGGGTATTACAAAGGCCAGTAGTATTTTTGCTAATGGCTGAGTTCCCTTCTTGGGGTCCAAATATATGTTTTCATAGAAATATATAAACTGAGACAAAGAGGAACTAAGTGATTGTGGGGTCCAGGCTTCTCACTTTATAGATAGACAGACTTCATTCCCTGGAATTATTTTACCAACCAGCTCCCTAATCCTTCTCCCAGATAATAATATACAAAATAATAAATATGCAACAGTAAATAGACAAAATAATAAATTTTGTAATTTCCTTGGTTGTGCAAATTCTCTCTTAGACTTTCAGACAATCCCTAAGTTTTGAGTACTTATCATACTCCGACGTACTTATCATACTCTGATCTAGAAGATATGGTAGAACTACATGTATCATGATATTTTCCCTAAGATCATTAAAATCTTAGAAAACAGGGTAAAATAAATGAAATATCAGGGACTAATAGGTCATGAGCTTCTATATTCTGCCAGCTTCAGCCTTCAACAAAAAGTCGTGGTGATTTGTGTTAACAGAAGTATAGGATTTGTAGAAAAGGAGGTGATGGCTTCACCTATGCAAGGGTGACCAACTCTATATATCTGGAATAAGACAGTCAGTCCTGGATTCTCAATTTAAGAGGAGTTAGACAAGCTGTATGTTCAGAGGATAATGAAAAATCCCAAGACCGTGTAGAAAAATGGAAACTGAAGAATAATGCAGACCTTAACTGGAAGAAGAGATGATGTAGGGAGATAATGAAAGCTGTCCTCAAATGTGAGAAGGCCTTGTAGTGCAATTGTGTGAAAAAGCATGATGACCATATATATCATATTATATATTGTATATGTGTATGTATTATATACAGCATATTATTATATTGTATATATATCATATGTAAATGTATGTATGTATATATATATGCATCATATCGTATGCATGTGTATATATATATATATATATATATAGCCTGAGCTATCTCGAAAAGCACCAGGCCAAGGTATAAATGGTTTTATTTATCTGCCCTTCCCCACTCTTTTTTTTTTTTTACAAATAGTTTATTGTCAAATTAGTTTCCACATAACACCCAGTGCTCATCCCCACAAGTGCCCTCCTCCATGCCCACCCCTCCTCCCCCCCACATCCACCAGTCCTCAGTTTTTGTCAGCATTCAAGAGTCTCTCATGGTTTGCCTCTCCCCTTTCCCCCACCATTTCTGCCCTTCTTCTCCCCCTTGGTCCTCCGTTAAGTTCCTCCTAATCCTCCTATACGTGCACACATATGATATTTGTCTTTCTCTGCCTGACTTATTTCGCTCAGCATAACACCCTCAAGGTCCATCCATGTTGCTACACATGGCCAGATTTCATTGTCTCTCATTGCCATGTAGTATTCCATGGTATAGATAAACCACATCTTCTTGATCCATTCATCTGTCGATGGACACTTGGGCTCTTTCCAGGTTTTAGCTATTGTGGAGAGTGCTGCTATGAACATTGGGGTACATGTGCTCCTATGCATCAACATTTCTGTATCCCTTGGGTAAATTCCTAGCAGTGCTATTGCTGGGTCATAGGGGAGTTCTATTGTTAGTTTCCTTAGGAACCTCCACACTGTTTTCCAGAGGGGCTGTACCAGTTTACATTCCCACCAACAGTGTAGGAGGGTGCCCGTTTCTCCACATCCTCGCCAGCATCTAGAGTTCTCTGATTGGCTCATTTTAGCCACTCTGACTGGCGTGAGGTGGTATCTCAGTGTGGTTTTGATTTGTATTTCCCTGATGAGGAGGGATGCTGAGCATCGTTTCATGTGTCTGTTGGCCATCTGGATGTCCTCTTTGGAGAAGTGTCTGTTCCTATCTTCTGCCCATTTCTTCACTGGGTTGTTTGTTTTTCGGGCGTGTAGTTTGGTGAGTTCCTTATAGATTCTGGATATTAACCCTTTATCTGATATGTCATTTGCAACTATCTTTTCCCATTCCGTTGGTTGCCTATTAATTTTCTGGGTTGTTTCCTTGGCTGTGCAGAAGCTTTTAATCTTGAGGAGGTCCCAACAGTTTATTTTTGCTCTTGATTCCCTTGCTTTTGGGGATGTGTCAAGTAAGAAGTTGCTGCGGTGGAGGTCAAGGAGGTTGTTTCCTGCTTTCTCCTCTAGGGTGTTGATAGTTTCCTGTCTCACGTTCAGGTCCTTTATCCATTTTGAGTTTATTTTTGTGCATGGTGTAAGAGAATGATCTAGTTTCATTCTTCTGCATGTTGCTGTCCAGTTCTCCCAACACCATCTGTTAAAAAGGCTGTCTTTTTTCCATCGGATATTCTTTCCTGCTTTGTCAAAGATTAGTTGGTTGTATACTTTTGGGTCCACTTCTGAGTTCTCAATTCTGTTCCATTGGTCTATGTGTCTGTTTTTGTGCTAATACCATACTGTCTTGATGATGACAGCTGTGTAGTAGAGGTTAAAGTCTGCGTTGGTGATACCTCCCATTTTGGTTTTATTTTTCAGGATTACTTTGGCTATTCGGGGTCTTTTGTGGTTCCATACAAATTTTTGGATAGTTTGTTCTAGTTTTGAGAAGTATGTTGGTGCAATTTTGATTGGAATTGCATTGAATGTGTAGAGTGCCTTAGGTAGTAATGACATCTTAACTATATTTATTCTTCCCATCCATGAGCATGGAATGTTTTTCCATTTCTTTGTGTCTTCTTCAATTTCCTTCATAAGTTTTCTATAGTTTTCCTCATACAGATCTCTTGTATCCTTGGTTAGGTTTATTCCAAGGTATTTTATGTTTTTTTGTGCAATTGTGAATGGGATCAGTTTCTTGATTTCTCTTTCTGTTGCTTCATTGTTGGTGTATAAAATGCAACCGATTTCTGTACGTTGATTTTGTACCCTGCCACTTTGCTGAATTCTTGGATCAGTTCTAGTAGGCTTCTGGTGGAGTCTGTCGGGTTTTCTATGTAGAGTATCATGTCATCTGCGAAGAGTGAAAGTTTGACTTCCTCTTTGCCAATTCTGATGCCTTTGATTTCCTTTTGGTGTCTGATGGTTGATGCTAGGACTTCCAGCACTATGTTAAACAGCAGTGGTGAGAGTGGGCATCCCTGTCGTGTTCCTGATCTCAGGGGGAAAGCTCTCAGTTTTTCCTCGTTGAGGATGATGTTAGCTGAAGGCTTTTCATAGATGGCTTTGATGATGTTTAAGTAAGTTCCTTCTATCCCAACTTTCTCGAGAGTCTTTATTAAGAAGGGATGCTGTATTTTGTCAAATGCTTTATCTGCATCTATTGACAGGATCATATGGTTTTTATCTTTCTTTTATTGATATGATGTATCACATTGATTGATTTGCGAATGTTGAACCAGCCCTGTAACCCAGGAATGAATCCCACTTGATCTTGGTGGATGATTCTTTTGATATGCTGCTGGATTCGATTTGCAAGGATCTTGTTGAGAATTTTGCATCCGTATTCATCAAGGATATTGGCCTGTAGTTCTCTTTTTTGCTGGATCTCTGTCTGGCTTGGGAATCAGTGTGATGCTGGCTTCATAAAATGAGTCCGGGAGTTTTCCTTCGCTTTCTATTTTTTGGAATAACTTGAGAAGAATTGGGATTAATTCTGTTTTAAATGTCTGGTAGAATTCCCCAGGGAAGCCATCAGGTCCAGGGCTCTTATTTGTTCGGAGATTTTTGATCACTGATTCAATTTCTTCACTCGTTATGGGTCTGTTCAGGTTTTCTATTTCTTCCCGTGTGAATTTTGGTAGTGAGTTTGTGTTTAGGAATTTGTCCATTTCTTCTAAGTTGTCCAATTTGTTGGCATATAATTTTTCATAGTATTCCCTGATAATTGCTTGTATTTCTGAGGGGTTGGTTGAAATAAGTCCATTTTCATTCTTAATTTTGTCTATTTGGGTGCTCTCTCTTTTCTTTTTGATAAGTCTGGCTAGAGGTTTGTCAATTTTGTTTACCTTTTCAAAAAACCAACTCTTGGTTTCATGGATCTGTTCAATTGTTTCTCTGGTCTCTATGTTGTTTATTTCTGCTCTAATTTTTACTATTTCTCTTCTTCTACTGGGTTTAGGGCATTCTTGTTGCTCTGCCTCTAGTTCCTTTAGGTGAGCTGTTAGATTTTGGACTTGCACTTTTTCTAATCTCTTGAAATAGGCCTGGAGAGTAATGTACTTTCCTCTTAGGACTGCCTTTGCCGCATCCCATAGATTTTGAATTGTTGTGTTTTCATTTTCATTTGTGTCCATATATTTTTTAATTTCATCTCTAATTGCCTGATTGGCCCATTCATTCTTTAGAAGGGTGTTCTTTAACCTCCATGTTTTTGGAAGTTTTCCAGACTTCTTCCTGTAATTGATTTCAAGTTTCAAAGCATTGTGATCTGACAGTGTGCATGGTATGATCTCTATTCTTTTATATTTCTTGAGGGCTGCTTTATGTACCAGTATGTGATCTATCTTGGAGAATGTGCCATGCGCACTTGAGAAGAAAGTAAATTCCCTGGCCTCAGGATGTAAAGTTCTAAATATATCCGTTAGGTCCATCTGGTCCAATGTATCTTTCAAGTCCATTATTTCTTTAGTGATTTTCCGTCTGGTTGACCTATCCATTGCTGTAAGCGGAGTATTAAAGTCCCCTGCTATTAGCACATTCTTATCTAGAAGCTTGTTTCTGTTTGTGATTAATTGTTTTAGATATTTAGGTGCTCCCATATTCGGTGCGTAGACATTTATGATTGTTAGTTCTTCCTGATGGATGGACCTGTAATTATTATGTAGTGCCCTTCTTCATCTCTTGTGATTGTCTTTAATTTAAAGTCCAGTTTGTCTGATATAAGTATCGCTACTCCGGCTTTCTTTTGATTTCCTGTAGCATGATATATATTTCTCCATCCCCTTACTCTTAATCTGAAGGTATCTTCCCGTCTAAAATGAGTTTCTTGTAGACAACATATAGATGGATTTTGTTTTTTTTTATCCATTCTGCTACCCTATGTCTTTTGATTGGAGTATTCAGCCCATTTACATTCAGTGTTATTATTATTTAAATATGTGGGTTTAGAGTCTTTGTATCTTTTGTAGGGTTCATGTTTGTGGTGGTGTCTCTGGAATCTTTGTTCCTTGCAACCTTTCTTTCAGAGCATCCCCCGATTTCATTCTCCTTCTATTTTGAATGACAGGCTTGCTGGATAGAGGATTCTTGGCTGCATACTTTTACTGTTCATCACATTGAAGATCTCTTGCCATTCCTTTCTGGACTGCCACGTTTCAGTAGATAGGTCTGTCACCACTCTGATGGGTTTCCCTTTGTATGTGAGGGCCCTTTTCTCCCTAGCTGCTTTCAAAATTCTCTCTTTGTCCTTGTATTTTGCCATTTTTATGATGATATGTCGTGCAGAAGATCGATTCAAGTTACATCTGAGGGGAGTCCTCTGAGCCTCTTGTATTTCCACATTTACTTCCTTCCCCAGGTCGGGGAAGTTCTCTGCCATAATTTGTTCCAGGACTCCTTCAGCACCTTTCCCTCTCTCTTCCTCTTCTGGGATTCCTATGATACTGATATTGTTGCGTTTGACTGTGTCGCTGAGCTCTCGAATTCTTCTTTCCTGTTCCTGGATCAGTTTGTCTTTTTTTTTTGTCAGCTTCTTGTTTTTCTATAATGGTGTCTTCTAAATCACTTATTCTCCTTTCTGCCTCTTCAATCCGTGCACTGGAGGCCTCTAATTTATTATGGATCTCATTTATCGCATTTTTTAATTCTTCATGCCTGTTTTTATTTTCCATTCTGTCTGTAGCCATAGTTTCTTTGATGTCGCCTATGTTTTTTTCAAGCCCTGCTATTAATTTCACCATTATTATTCTAAAATCTTGTTCAGTTATGCTGCTGATATCTGTTTTGAGCAGTTCATTAGCTGTCATTTCTTCTTGGAGTTTCTTTTGAGGAGAGCTCTTTCGTTTCGTCATTTTAGTTAGCTTTCCTGCCTTGTTGGTTTTAAAGACCTGTTATGCTCTCTGTTTCTATGAGCACTGCTATATCCAAGAAACTCTTTGACTTTCCAGGGGCCTATCCTTTCAGAGATTGTTTTTTGAATGGTATCCCGGTCACTTTGTTGGGACCTTAGTTATTTTATTTTCCTATTCGTAGTGATATTTGGGACTCTTCACCTTGTGTACTCTGGCTTGTTTTTTGAGGTAGCCCTGGAAAAGAAAACAGACAGACAAACACACAGGGAGCAGGAGCACACAAATGCACAGGCTGATTCAACTAACATGCAAAGTGAGAGGGAAAACGAAAAAGTTAATAGAAAAGACGGAGGAGGGAGGGCGAATAATAGGGAGCATAAAATACATAAAAGGGTCAAAAAGGGGGAAAGAAAAGGAAAAAAGAAGAAAACCGATGGACAAAGAACGGTTTAAAGCATATACCTGGATTTCCCAGCTACAGTTAAATAGCCGTGTGTATGCCGTGCTGGTTGAAGAGCATAGAGAAAAAGAGAGAAGGCAGGGTGAGACAAGGCAGATTTGGAAATAGAATGAACAGGCAGAAGGGATAAGAAACTTTTTTCAAAGAGGTAAAGGGTAGAATGTGGTTGGATAGGTGAGAGAATGATGCTGGAATTATCCAGAGAAACTATATAGTCTAATTACTCCTGAGAGAAATAGCTGAAAAGTCGGTAGGTGTAGAATGTACATTTACAGAATGGACTCGTTGTGATTGTTTAAGCAAGCTGGCGACCAGAGTTAATCAGGTCAGTGTTTTGGGGAAAAAAGCGAGAAAAGAGAAAAAAGAAGAAAAAAAAAGAGAAAAGAAAGGGGAAAAAAAAGAAAGAAGAAAAAAAAAGGAAAAAGAAAAAAAAAAGGGGGGAGGAGGGCACCTCTCAGGCAGGGATGGGCGTGGCGTGATCCGATGCCTCAGGCGGGGGTTCTGCCTTGGCGATTGTGGGGAGGAGAGTGAGGGTGCTCCAGTCCCTTCTTGAACCCCGCGCTGCAGCTCGCTTTTTTTTTTTTTTTTGCCGTGTCAACTCCCCGTTCCGGGGACGCAGCCGAAGTTGGTTGCACTCTTCAACCCAGGCCACTTCCAATCTCCAAATCCCAGCCCGCGCCCCGCTGAAGTTGCCTTAGACACAGCTTCCCAGACAACCCCCTCGGGCTATTCCAGGCTCCCCGCTGAGCTCTGGGGGCCGAGTCAGGATCGCTGCTTTCTTCTCTGGGTCGGCTCTGGTGCGCATGCGCGGGGGCTTGCCTGCAGCGTCCGCGTAGCCTGAGCCCGCTGGAGTGAGGAAAACCGGGTCTCTCTATGGCTCGTCACCCGAAACACGAACTCACAGGCAAATTTCCTAGTTTTTAGCTCTTTGCCTTCCCTCTCGAGTTCCAGCCAGCCAGGAGCGCGGACGCCCGGTGTCTGCGCGTCTCTTTCAGGGGTCCCACCGCCCTGGAGCTACAATGGCGGCAGGCGCGCCCGCTCCGCTTTAAAACCCCACCTCCAGGAGCGGCACAAAGAAGCAGTTTGTGTGCTCAGCCTCCCCCAGGACCAGTTGTCGCGAGGGGACCCGGTGTGCAGGTATTTGGCAAGTACGGTCTTTCTATGCACCGAGCGGAGATTTTTCTGTCTCGGACTCTCTCCTTTTCCCCTCTCACTCCCCGTAGAGGGTAGAGGGGGATCGCCTCCCACCCTGGAGGCTCCGATCCCGGCCTGATTTTACCTTCCCCGGTTCGCACTCACGTTAGAAGCCTTTCTCAGTGGATTCTGCGTCCTTTTTTCTCCCAGTCTCTCAGGTTTTGTATGGTTTTCAATGGCTTCAGATCTTTTCTGTGTGATGTATGGGCGCGAGTGCAAGTACGGAGCTCCTTACTTCTCCTCCATCTTGCCTCCGATCCTGCCCTTCCCCACTCTTATAACTGCAGAGTTTGGCCCCACGCCTGAGACTCACCCCTATTTATGTCTGTGTCCTTAGGCTGTTTTCCAAATCCTTACAGTTTATTCCCTTCTGCATTTTCTGCTCTCACTCCATTGCCTCTGAGTTTCGTGACAGAAGTACTTCACAAGTACCAGTGCTGCTGGTGGAAAACTGTTTCTCTGCCAAGGATGTGGTCTTTTGTGCCCCAAAACTTCAAACTCATTCAAATGCAAAAGTCTATGGGTGTTTTAGGCTGAAAGTCACTTCTGTGTTGCTCTAAATGAGGAGACCATCCCTTATCCCAATAAAACCTAAGACCTGGGTTTTGGGACAAAACCAGAGGCCAGGTTCTCTCCTATCACACTCAAAGCAGCTTACCCAGAATTTCTCTTTTCCAAAAGCCTCTTCCTTCCGTAACATATATCCACAGAGCATCACGTCACGAAAGAGGGGTTGACTGGCATCAGTCTTAAACACCAACGTCAAGATTGAGCTCTGGCCAGAGAAAGCTCTGACCAATGAGAGGAAGCTACTAGGACATGCTTAAGTAAAGGAAGACTAGTAAATAGTTGGGACTTTTATCAGATCAGATGTGCTATCTTGAAAGTTTTCTCCCCATCTCTGTTCTTGTTCAAGTGCATATCCCATGAGCGCTTGATGGAAAGTCATCTAGAAAGGATTCCAAACAGGAAATGAGTCTTCAGCCTAGATAAGCTTAAAGATTCCATCCAACTCTAAGTCTGTGAGAGTCTAAAGCTAGAGCCTGAAGGTATTTACTCACCTTGGACACTGAGCTAGGATGTCGGTGATAGAGACTGTTCAGTGGGTCAGTCACCATCACAGACCCCAAAACAAGTGGAGAACAAGGGGTTAGGATGTCTTCTGGTCCTCTTCTGTGTGTTAGTCCTAGGGCTGTTTCTTCAAGTAGGATGTGCAGACACTGCATCAAAATCACCTGGGGAGCCCATTAAAAATGTAGATTAGAAGACAGCTTAGAAATCACCATCTTTAAAGAGGCGGTATCCAACAGGACTTTCCGCGATGGAAATGTCCCATATCGATGTTGTCCAATACAGAAACCACAAGCCACATGAGCCGTTTGAGCATTTCAAATGTGGCTGGTGTGACTAATGGACTGAAGCTTAAAGTTTATTCACTTTAATTAATTTAAATTTCAATAGCCATGTGTGACTAGAGGCTGCTGTGTTGAAGAGCACAATTCTGAAGTGTTAGAAGAAGGAAGCTTAGAGAGAAATAAGTTTGAGATGCAGAAGAGTAAGGTTGGACCATCGAAGCAATTGGAGATTAGTGCAAAGATGCAGCAAAAACTGAAGAACATTACAACAGGAAATGGACCTTAGACTTCATCTTGTGCAAGTTCATAGCCTTTCTGAGTTTCTGGAACCCTTTGAGAATTGCTGAAAGCAATGAGTATTCAGAGCCAATAATAGGCACGTAGTAATTTATATGATAAATTTCTATGAGGTTTGGGGTAGAAGAGTTAGAAAATCCCTAAGGTTCATCCACTGTCCCCTTTCCAAACTACAGATCCCTGACTGGGAATTCCTAATATAGTAAACACCTCTCAGTCTATAGACAGGAGCACTAAAACACAGACTTTCAGGATTGGCCCAAAGCCATTCATTTATCATGTCCTTCATACATCTTTCTTTACTCTGGGTCATGTAAATTTCACATGTGATATGGATAGTAGAACAAGCTTAGATTTATTCACGAAGGTTGGGAGTTCATCTGGGCATGCTGGAATAAGCACCTTTGGATTTATTTGAAAGTGCAGTGTATTCTTGCAATACTTAACCTTGTTCTCCCATTTCTGGAAATGAAGGAACCATTAGTTCCATATTCCAAGCACAGAAAGAACAACAAAGTGCTTTTGATTTTCTTTCCTGTCCCTTATAAGAATGAAGTGTGGTTAAAAGGAGTCAATAAAGAGAAGTCTTGCTCCTTGGTGTTTGATTAGGGGAGCCTTTATGCAATTGATTTTGTAGGCTCTTCATCATATCGCAGAAAGGTCCCCATACATTTCGGGAGTATTAACTGTTAAAAATAGTTTGCAGTTGCTGGGTAAATACCAATTTGCAGCAATTGGGAAGAAAAATTTGGCATGACTGTTTACATACATTGTAGAGAGAATATTAACATCACCTTGAGCTATCTGTTGTTTGCTTGTATGTGCGAAGAGAGAAAAGCCGATGCTTAATACAACACTTGGAACTCACATTTGCTATTGTGTGTTCATAAATATTAATCTAGAGAGATAATTAGCTCTATAAATTTTACAATTAGCCTTTCAGAAAAGAAGTGGATGCTAATAAAAATAAGACGTGCTTTTAAGCTTTTCCACTGCAAATGTTTTCCCTCTAACAACTGTGAGGCAGGTCTGCTTTTGTTTAATCTTTTCTTGAAATAGGCATGCTTTACACTTATTCCATCTCTCCCTTGGGACCATAACCTTGTAACAGGGAAAATAGGTTTTCTATTCTTAAAATCTAGTTACTATCTATTTTTAAAATCTTTTTTTTTTCTTTTTTCTCTGAAATATCCTGGGATAATAAAAGACCATGGTTCACTCCCTATGAGAATGCTCCAGTTTAGGCCAAGGGAAATCTACATAAGTGTGTTGCCCAGGTGACATTAACATGTTTGTGTTTGCGTGTTCTTCTGCACGTATTGATTTTAAGTGATGCTCCAACCCTGAAATCTAACAGTGAAATCCTACAATTTAATGTCAGTCGCAAATTAGGAAGATGTTAGTCCTATAGACTTGGGCAATGCCCCTTTTTAGAAACTACACAATGTAATGGGAAAAGTGTTCAGTTGGAAGGTAGCAGTGCCGAGTCCTTATCTAACTGATATTAACTGTGTAAGCTCGGGAAAATCATATAATTTCTTTTTCTTTGAAGTTAAGAAAGTCACCTTGATCAGTGGTCCCTAATCTTTATTTCCATTAGAATTTATTATAATACAGATTCTTTAGCCTCTCTCCAGCACTACTAAGTCAGAATTTGCAGAGTGAGGCGCATGAATCCATATATATATATACATATATATATATTCACATATACATATATGTGAATACACATGTATGTGATACACATGTGTGTGTGTGTGTTTTTAACAAGTTCCTTTAGTAGTTCTCATTATACCCAAACAAACCCAATGGATTGTTTATGGCAGCTAGGGAAATCAAGGGTCTTTACTCTTTCTTCCTTTTCTTAATGTCTACGACTGAAATGTGTCCATGCAGGGAATAAGTGGGAGACCTCAGGAAGAAAGACATTACCAGTCTGAATCATGCAAAGAAAATACAAAACGTGAGCAGAACTAGAGTAGGCTGTGGCCTTTCCTAGTCACTCAAGGCCACTTCTTATCGGCACAATGAAAATGGTGAAAGACGGGTCAAGTTTTCCCTTGTGGAAGCCTAGAACATTGCCAGGATGGGAAATAGTGTCCTGCTCTCATGCCAACTATAACTGACTAATGGTAGGACCTGGAACTTTATAAGAAGAATAGCAAGACCAAGTCCAGGGCTCGGTGAGCAAGGACGCAAGGATGAGCGGTAATGCAAGGATATCACAAGGATAATGCAAGAGTGATCGATCACATAAGCCTCACTTATTCTGCTTTTAGACCCTGTAAGAGGTCCGAAACCCACAAACCTCAGAGGCTTAGATTCAAACCTGCGTCCCCACCACTCATGGCCATGTCACCATCAGGAGGTCAGCTCCCCTGCCTCATTAAAAAATAAGAAAAAGGAAGACATATCTCATAAACTCCTTTGAATAGTAAAGTGATAGTGTTTAAAAACCTCATAACAGACGTAGCACTTAAAAGGAAAAAAAAAACAACGTACTAGTTCTTCATTCCTCTACTTCCTTGAAACAAAGTTTTCATACTTGATCTATTGACCTAGCTCCCAGGCAAGCCAGTGCAGCACCTGGAACATGAGAGATGCTTGAATAATTCCAAATGGATAATGAGTAATAAAACACAGATACAATGCTTCATGTGTACCTGGCAGTGATCTAAGCACTTGATGGCCTTGTTAATCTTACCACCTGCCTTTTACAGATGAATAAAACTGTTGCAAAAAGCTAAAATCACCAGCCTAGAGTTGCACGGTGGACCGTGTCCTGGCATCCGTGTTCATAACCACTTTGTCACGCTGCTGCTTACAGGGAAGAAGGGAAAGAGGGAGGGAAGGGAGTTCACGTCACTGGATGGAATCAGAAGGCACCTGGGCCCACTGTGGGCAAACTGTGTGTTACGTGTAGCCTGCATGGGATTTATTAAAAAATGCAAAGTGGCACATGTAGGTGAGATGTGTGTTACCCGTTGCTCTGGCCTCACCCTCCTATTGTCTTATAACCTACTTGCCTCACTCGTTTTAGTCATGCATGCCCCTGCCTGACCCCAAAAGCATTTGAATTTGGGATTAGTTTTTGCACAACTAGATGGGGCCCATGAAACCCTCACCACACAAGTAAATGCCCGTGGATGGTGGACAGTGAGTCCCTGTTTTTCCAAGAATTTTGATTCATGACACTCCTGTGCAAAGGAGATCATTTTATAAATTTAAAAAGAAAATAAAAAGCAAACCAGTAAGTAAGTTCTAGGGATTTATTTCCTCCTCTCTTTTCAAGTGAATTTCCCACAAGCTTGGAGCATCAGAACTACACAGTTTAGTGCCAGTATTGCCTGTGGAGATTTACAGCTCAATTCTTTCTTATTCTTTATTATTATTGTTGTTATTGTTATTATTATTACTACTTTTCCCCCTTGAGATTTTTTCTACGAAAGAGCCCAACTTAGCTAAATTCAAGAGAAGAAACGAGGGCTGAGCTAATATGGAAAACTAGCTATGGCTTTTTAGGCTTCCTGGGGACAATCCTCGGGTAACTTATAAAAAGATATTTTAGGGCCAGAGGAAGTTTATCAGATGTCCCAACCCAAGCACATATGGACAGCCCCCACTCACCCCAAGAAGGAGGACCTAGAAGGAAAAGTACAGATCCAATTATTACTTTTTTACCTAAAAATGCCAAAGATAAAGATATGGTGCCCTCTTAACAGAGTCCATGTTAGAGAAGCACAAAAATGTTTCCACCAGCTGAGCCAACAGGCCTGAAACTGTGCATGATTTACAACCGGCCAACCCTTCTCTTCATGAGCCTGGTGGCTTCCCTGAAATTCATTCCCCCAAATCCAGAGAAGGCTGGAGACCCCTGAGTGGCCTCCCAAGGACTGCTTTTGGAACCTTGAGCCACAGGAGGGAAATTGTGTCAACATTGAGAGCTTTTCACCAAAGGGAAAGAATAGGTCAGTGAGACACATGATCCTGGCTCCAGTCATGTCCCTCACTGCCTGGCAGGCAGGGGGACCATGTGCCTGTCATTAACTGCCCCAAACCTCAGTTGAGGACTCATTTGCAAGGTTGGCCCAGATGCACCGCTACACCATCCGGGCGTCTCTGAAAGCCTCAGATGAAACCATTGCTGTCATCTTCAGGTTTCCCTCAGAGCCGTGATGCTCGCAATAGCAGTGGGGAAGGGAGATACGAGGACTGCTCTTTGAGGGGTTCTAGATGAGGCATTTTGGTTTTGCTACCTAATATATTTTGACATTTTAAACAACATAAAAGAAGCACACGAGGCATATTTTTCTCAAAAGAAGTCATGAGTTTAAAAGGAGAGCAGTCTTACCTCCAAGCCCCTGGAGGGCACGCTGAACCCTCTCACTGTCCTCAGGGTATCCCAGGCTTAGCTCACCAAGCACATGACCGAACCTCATTCTGGTACGGTTGCCAGTATTAGCCTCTTATGGTGAAATGCCGATTTATTCTCACATTCCTTAATTAACACTGCCCTAGTATGTTCATAGTACCTGACTGGAATCCCTACAGCTTTCCACCATTATGTTCCGTGGCTGTAACTGGTGCTGTTACCCCATTTATTATTTGTTTTTAATGTTTTATTTACTTCTGAGAGAGAGAGACAGCATGAACAGGGTAGGGTCAGAGAGAGAGGGAGACACAGAATCCGAAACAGGCTCCAGGCTCTGAGCTGGCTGTCAGCAAAGAGCCTGACATGGGGCTCAAACCCACAAGCCAAAAGATCATGACCTGAGCTGAAGTTGGATGCTTAACCAACTGAGCCACCCAGGAACTCCTACCCCATTTCATAGAACATGAGGGGAGCTCAGTCACTTAAGCGTCCAACTTTGGCTCTGGTCATGATCTCATGGTTTGTGAATTTGAGCCCCACATCCGAGCTCTGTGCTGACAGCTCGGAGCCTGGAGCCTGCTTCAGATTCTGTGTCTCCCTCTCTCTCTGCCCCTTCCTTGTTCATGCTCTCTCTCTCTCAAAAAAATAAAAAAATAAATAAATAAAAATTAAAAAAAAAAAATAGAACACAAAACTAAGGCTCCTTGATGCCCAGTGTCCACTCCAAGCCACGAGCTAGTGTCTGGCCCAGCTGAGGATGGAAATGTGGACTTCCCACCACACCGGAGGACAAGAGTCACCGTCTTCACTGTCCATGTGAGAAAACCGTGAGACCCAGGGAGTTAGGGAACTCCTCAGAAGTCATTTAGCCTGTTAGTGGCAGAAATCAAGACTAGAACCCTAGAACCCATCTTTCCTGAGTTTGTATTCTTTTTTGTGCATCATGCTGCTTCTAAAGCCCAGGCTAAAGTTCTAGACCTTCTTCAGACACTAGGAGCAGTGTCCTTAGGATCTTAAATGTGCTGCATTTGAGGCAGCCCACCTGTGGCCGGCCAGCGTCAAGGAAGTCAGAGACAGCTGGGTGTGGTCTGTTCCCGGGCAGCTTGGGAACCTTTCCCCATCCCCAGAGTGGGATGCACATGTGAGGCTGCTGTCCTAGATGCTGATTGTCCTTGAGGAATATAAAGTCACTCTCTGACCCACAGTGTGACACACCAGACAGACACACAGACACACACACACACACCCTTTCTTGTCTCTATTTGAGATAGGAGAATGAGGAGCAAAGCCAAGTTCATTCATTATTTTTTGTGACAACAGAGGTTGAGAAAAGAAACTGGTTATTGGGAATCCACAGATAATCTCCAGCCCTTATGTTAGCCATTACTTTGGAACATTCCATAAAGAGGTGCTGATGAGCAAGGATGTGTCTAAAAACTTGCCCTGGAGCAAGAAAACTCAGGAACCAAAACAATTCACAAACTGAATTATCAGCTCCAAGTGGAGAGTAAAGTATATAATAAATGGCAGATTTATCAGTCCCAAATCAAGAATCAGTGGTATAAGGAAAGACTGAATGGCACTAGGCTAGTTTTATATCAGATTCTCATTTTCTGTACCTTTCTTACACTGTTTCTACCAGCAGCCCAGCGCCTTTATGTCCCACCAATGGCCTCTCTTGGGGACCCACTGTGGCTGGACACACAGGCCTGCTCTCCCTGGCAAATCTCTGTTTCACCCCTAGCTGCATGTTAGATCTCCCAGCAAAGCTTTCAAGAAGTACAAATCTGGGCCTCTCTACAAGCAGTTAGGTCATTGGCCTCTCCATTAAGTCAAAATCTTCGTAAATTCCTCAGCTGATACTTTTGTGCAGCTGTGTCTAAGCTCTGGACATTTCTTTCCTTTCTTGTCTTTTCCATCAAAATTTATTTGTCTGTGTCTCATTCATTCAAATCCTATCCCTTTCCAGAGCAAACTGCATAAGTTAAATTGCGATGGTGGACAGGATTGTCCCAACTAAGAGCAAAAGAAATGCAAATTAAAAACACTGAAATAGACCTTCCTGCTTATCACATTAGCAATATTTTGGAATATTTAAGTCCTTGTGTTTACAAGAATATGGTAAAGCATTCAGTGTTATGTACCATTGAGTATAAACTGATACATTTCTAGAAAGTAATGTTATCATTTGTATTAAGACACAGAAAAGTTTAAATGCTCTGATGCCTAAATTTTATTTCATGCCTAAATTTTATTTCATGCACTTATCCAAAGAAAATAGTGAAAGATATCCAGAATGGTAAAGTATGGGAATGTTTAGTAGTGTGTTATTTATAATATCAGAAGTTAGGAATAAATGAAATGAAGGATTTAATAATAATAATGGGATTATTAAAGACATTACAGCCTACCCACATTATCCTTGATCTTAGCCAAAAGGCCGAGAAGCAATGCCTACTCACATTATGGAATAATATATAATCATTAAATGTTTACAGGGGCACCTGGGCACCTCTGTTGGTTGAGCATCCAATTCTTAATGTCAGCACAGGTCATGATCTCACAGTTCATGAGATTGAGCCCTGAGTTGGACTCTGACCTGACAGTGAGGGCCTTCTTGGGATTCTCTCTCTCTCTCTCTCTCTCTCTCTCTCTCTCTCTCTCTCTCTCTCTGCCCCTCACCCTCTCTCACTTTCTCTTTCTCTCTCAAAATAAATAAGCATTGAAAAAAAAATTTAAAGTTACATTTACACAAGCATAGAACATGGGGATATGCTTTCAATATATTAATATTAGTCAGAAAACAAGATGCAAAGTTGTGCACTTGAATGTGTGTACATATATACATAATATGTATTATTTACATAATACATATAAACCAAAGTTAAAGAAAATATATGAAACTATGAGGTTTTATCTCTAGGAGGTAAAATTACAGGAATTTTTTATTATTTTTCCCCTTTAGATTTCATAGATTTCATTTTCTAAATGTTCTGGCCCTACCCCCAAAAAATGCTTCACTTTTATAATTAGGAGAAATATTTTTTTTTTTAATGTTTTATTTATTTCTAGGAGAGAGAGAGACAGCGCGAGCAGGGGAGGGTCAGAGAGAGAGGGAGTCACAGACTGGAACAGGCTCCAGGCTCTGAGCTGGCAGTCCGCACAGAGCCCGACGCGGGGCTCGAACCCA